>PISX010026451.1:0-24481 GCA_004024625.1 Mellivora capensis | reverse complement strand
GCAGGATCATAGGGAAGCTCTATTTTTAATTTCTTGAGGAATCTCCACACTGTTCTCCAAAGTGGCTGCACCAACTTGCATTCCCACCAACAGTGTAAGAGGGTTCCCCTTTCTCCACATCCTCTCCAACACATGTAGTTTCCTGTCTTGCTAATTTTGGCCATTCTAACTGGTGTGAGGTGGTATCTCAATGTGGTTTCAATTTGAGTCTCCCTGATGGCTAGTGATGATGAACATTTTTTCATGTGTCTGATAGCCATCTGTATGTCTTCATTGGAGAAGTGTCTGTTCATGTCTTCTGCCCATTTTTTGACATGATTATCTGTTTTGTATGTGTTGAGTTTGAGAAGTTCTTTATAGATCCTGGATATCAACCTTTTGTCTGTACTGTCATTTGCAAATATCTTCTCCCATTCCGTGGGTTGCCTCTTTGTTTTGTTGACTGCTTCCTTTGCTGTGCAGAAGCTTTTGATCTTGATGAAGTCCCAAAAGTTCATTTTTGCTTTTGTTTCCTTTGCCTCTGGAGACATATCTTGAAAGAAGTTGCTGTGGCTGATATCAAAGAGGTTACTGCCTATGATCTCCTCTAGGATTCTGATGGATTCCTGTCTCATGTTGAGGCCTTTTATCCATTTCGAGTTTATCTTTGTGTATGTAAGAGAATGGTCGAGTTTCATTCTTCTACATATAGCTGTCCAATTTTCCCAGCACCATTTATTGAAGAGACTGTCTTTTATCCATTGTATATTTTTTCCTGCTTTGACAAAGATTATTTGACCATAGAGTTGAGGGTCCATATCTGGTCTCTCTATTCTGTTCCACTGGTCTATGTGTCTGTTATTATGCCAGTACCATGCTGTCTTGGTGATCACAGCTTTGTAGTAAAGCTTGAAATCAAGTAACGTGATGCCGCCAGTTTTATTTTTGTTTTTCAACATTTCCTTAGCAATTTGGGGTCTCTTCTGATTCCATACAAATTTTGAATGAAAAGGGAGAGATCACAACTAACACCAAGGAAGTAGAAACAATCATCAGAAGTTATAATCAACAGTTTTATGCGAATAAGATAAACAACCTAGATGAAATGGATGCATTCCTGGAAAACTATAAACTCCTAAAATTGAACCAGGAAGAAATTGACAACCTGAATAGACCGTTATCTAGTAACCAGATTGAAGCAGTGATCAAAAACCTCCCAAAAAACAAGAGCCCAGGACCTGACGGATTCCCTGGGGAATTCTACCAAACTTTTAAAGAAGAAATAACACCTATTCTCCTGAAGCTGTTTCAAAAAATTGAAGCAGAAGGAAAACTTCCAGACTCTTTTTATGAAGCCAGCATTACCCTGATCCCCAAACCAGGCGAAGACCACACCAAAAAGGAAAATTTCAGACCAATATCACTGATGAATATGGATGCTAGGATTCTCAACAAGATCCTAGCAAACAGGATCCAACAGCACATTAAAAAGATCATCCACCATGACCAGGTTGGATTCACCCCTGGGTTACAAGGATGGTTCAACATTTGCAAATCAATCAATGTGATAGAACAAATCAATAAGAGAAGAGAGAAGAACCACATGGTCCTCTCAATTGATGCAGAAAAAGCATTTGACAAAATCCAGCATTTGTTCCTGATTAAAACGCTTCGAAGTATAGGGATAGAGGGAACATTTCTGAACTTCATAAAATCTATCTATGAAAGACCCACAGCAAACATCATCCTCAATGGGAAGAAGCTCACAGACCTCCCGTTGAGATCAGGAACACGACAAGGATGCCCACTCTCACCACTCTTGTTCAACATAGTATTAGAAGTCCTAGCAACAGCAATCAGACAACAAAGAGAAATAAAAGGCATCCAAATTGGCAATGAAGAAGTCAAACTCTCTCTCTTTGTAGATGACATGATACTTTATATGGAAAACCCAAAAGACTCCACACTTGAACTACTAGAACTCATACAGCAATTCAGTAATGTGGCAGGATACAAAGTCAATGTACAGAAATCAGTGGATTTCTTATATACTAACAATGAAAATACAGAAAGGGAAATTAGAGAATCGATTCCATTTACTATGGTACCAAGAACCATAAGATACCTGGGAATAAACCTAACCAAAGAGGTAAAGGCTCTGTACTCGAGGAACTACAGAACACTCATGAAAGAAATTGAAGAAGACACAAAAAGATGGGAGACCATTCCATGCTCTTGGATTGGAAGAATAAACATTGTTAAAATATCTATACTGTCTAGAGCAATCTATACTTTTAATGCCATTCTGATCAAAATTCCACCAGTATTTTTCAAAGAGCTGGAGCAAATAATCCTAAAATTACCTTCGTTTTTAAAAGATGCTTTCACTGGTATAGAATTACAGGTTAATTGTTTTTATTTTTCTTTCATAACCTTGATACTGTTATTTTATTTTCTTTTGGATTGCACAGTTTTCAGCAAGAAGACTAGAAATCCTTCTCTGTCTCCCTACATAATGTGTCTTTTTTCCCCTTTGGCTCTTGTTAAGCCTCACTTGATATCAGTTTTCATAAACTTTGATTATGATATGCCTTGGTGTGGTCTGTGTACATAACTGTGTGTATGGGTGAGTATGTGGAGTTAATTGATTTTTAAAAAATCTGTGAGTTCTTTTAATCAAATTTACTATTTAGGTATTTTTCTACCCTTCTTCCATTCTTACTCCTCTTCCATTTATACATATGTTAGACTACTTATTAATATCTATAAGTCATTGAGGCTCTGTTCTTATACTTTTTAGTATTTTTCCTTCTTCATGTGCTCTATTCAATCTATTCATCGAATGTGCTTCATTCGATGAATAGATTATCTTGCTATATCTTTGGATTTATTGATCTTTTCTTCTGCTGTGTCTAACCTGTTGTTAATCCTATCCAGTGAGATTTTAACTTTAAATATTTTAATTTTTCATATCTGAAGCTCCATTTGATTATTTTTATATCACCATTGATTTTCTCATTATGTTTATCATTTAAATATTTGAACATAGTTACAGTAACTATTTTAACATCCTTGTTTCTAATTCTATCATTTCTGTCATTTCTGCATCTGTTCTTATTGACTGATTTTACACTAATTATGAGTCACATTTTTCTGTTTCTTGGAAAGCCTAGTAATTTTTATTGACTATTGGACTTTATGAATATTAGGTTGTTGAGTGCCTGGTTTGCATTATCTTTCTTTAAAGAGTGCTGTTAAATAATTGCAGATGTTTGGTCCTTTCGAGATGTGTTTGAACTTTCTAGAATAGGTCTAGAGTAGTCTTCTCCGTATAATAATACAGCTCTACTGCTGAGCTATGGCATCTCCGCTGAGTGTCCTGGTGTGATCACCAATGGCTCTCCAATCTGACTGGTCATAGTTTGAATACCTCCTCACAACTTAAACATCACACTAACCTGTGTGACCTTCTAGAGATTATTCTAATTACAATTCTCTGTGTATTCTCTGCATGGCATTGTAAATTTTTCTCTATGAATGTGCAGCCTAATACTAAGCAAAGACTCATGAGGATCATTTTTTCAGGTTTCTGGGTTTTTTTTCCAGCTCACATCACATTTTTCTGAAATTCTAAACTGCAGCACCCAACAGCCTTAACTTCCTTGAGTTTTAATTTTCTAGGTTAGAAATCTCTATCTGAAATTAGATTATTTCTAGATAGAAATTTCTATCTCCTGAATTCATTAAGGTCACTGGGCTCTGTTTGGGTTAACCTTACCTCCACTATGACCACTGTCCAGAAACTGCCTCCAGGCAGAAACACAAGGTCATTAGGGGGTTCAACTTGTTTCTCTCCATTAGCAATTAAGGGTCACAAACCTGTGTTGCCCATTATACGTTGTCTGAAAATAGTTGTTTCAATTGCTATAGAGTGTGTCCCACCCCTCAATTCATATGTTGAAATCAAATGCATAGTGTGATAGTATTTGGAAGTGGAGCCTTTGGGAAGTGATTAGATATAAGATATTAGATATAAGAGTTGACCCTCATTAATAGAATTAATGCTCTAGTAAAAAAGCTCCTTGTCTCCTTCTCCTATTTAGAACACAGTGAAAACATGGCCATCAATGAACTAAGGAAGTGGACTCTCAAACAGGGACCAAATCTTCAGATGCCTTGGTCTTGGACTTTCTAGTCTCCAGAACAGTGAGATATAAATTCCTATTGCTTATTATCCACCCAGTCTATGGCAATTTGTTACAACAACCCAAATGTGCTAAGACATATATATACTTTGTCTAATTTTCTAGTTTATGATGGGAGGTCTTCCCTAATCCTTATTTCATCATGACTTTAAGCAAAAGTCTAGTCAGAGAACTTTTATTTATTTAACCAGTTAATTATATGTAAGCTAAAGATTTCATCTTGCCTCATTCATGTAAAGGAAAAGTTCATATACAATGTAAATAGAGAAAGGATAGGCAAAGAGGAGGTGAGTGAGTTTGCTCAGTGTGAGTTTAGGTCCCTCTTCTTTTAACTCAGTTCTGACTTTGATGATCTTTAGTATTGTTTTGAAAGTATAAAATGAAAATGTTGACTTTTCATTGTCTTTTATTTGCTTTTCTTTTCACTGGCTTCTAGATAAATAGTGCAGATTCTAAAAGTAATTAGGCTGAACTAGTAAGCAAAAGGGGCTTCATGCCTTGAGGGAAGTTTTGGTACAAGCCTGTAACTTCATAGATTTTGGGTTAGTTACAAGTGATAAACCTATTTTGGTGTTATCCAAAGTCCTTTCATCCTGAAGACTAATCAGCCTTCCCTGTAAGCCTGAAATATTAGGAGAACAAAGGTCCATGGATACAGCCCTGAATGTTCACATAAGAGTATATAAGACAGAACCCCAAAATTAATTCCCTGCCCTGGTAAAATGTATAAAATAACAAGATAAATATACCACTAATGCCTAAATAAAGCTAAAAAACTCCCCTTTAAAAGCTCTCATTTGTTATCATTTAATCTGAGCTGAAAGCTAGTGGAAGCAACAGATACTATTGGTATATTTTTGGACCAACATTTCTGTTTCTCAGCCTGAAGCTGTAGTGCATCCACAGGAAGAATTATGTCCAGTAAGTGTAAATTACTAGCATGATCACTCCCTGCATATTCCCCTTATAAGTATTCATACTCAAAAGAAACAAAAACACTTTTCCTTCTAAATTCAGTAACCAGGGCTTTCTGGGAAGCTCTTCCCTTGCTTTGATCAAACTTGCAGAGGAGCAACTGTTACTGCTGTGAAAAGATGAGTTTTAGAAAGAACTATATTGGTGTAAGACTGATGACTCACAGACCTGTACCCCTGAGGCAAATAATATATGTTAATAAAAATAACTATAATAAGAAAAAGAACTATATTGTCTCTGCAAAATTGTTTTCTTTGTGAAAGCTGCAAGGTGGTAAGGAACACATAGGGTATATGTCTACAGATTCAAAAACACAAATGCACGTGTGCATTTAAAAGTTTGTTCTAAGTGGACAGCTTTTATTCAGACTTTTCTAGACTCTAGAAACTGTGTTAATTGCTATGAGGGATACACAGATTTTAAATTAGGCAAGGACTTTAAATGAAATAAGCTCACAGATCAGATGAAAGATTGACATTAAATATATAATTCTAATTTACACCAAAGTGTAACAAAGTGTAAAATGCTCAAGAGAGACACACTTATACAAACCCAAGAGAGTGAAAGAGCCAACTACTGTCTGGCACATAGTAGATTCTCAGTAAATATTTATTTAGTGGATGAATTGATGATGAATACATTTCTCCCCCCTCCCTCCAATGTAAAACAATTTTACTCTCAAAAATGGAATACTAAAGACCATACTTAACCTCCATCTGAAATGATAAAAAAATTCCAAATATATGAATCAATGGTTTGAAGACACTTGAATATCAGGCAATAGAAGAGAGTGACTGTAGGAGTGCTGACAACACTAAGTCCACCTTTGACCCTCCATCTTGTTCTCCCCACTGGTGCACAGATGGTGCCACTTTAGACAACTGGTAGTGATCCTCTGGCACATGGATGGCACCATTTTAGATAACTACCTTGTGGCCTTACCACCATAAAACTACCATGGGGTCCCTCACCCCATGAGAGCTGGGGACTAGGGTCTGAATAGGGACAGAGAATACCTACATAGTGCCCTGGATGGTCCCTGTCCGCTCATCTACCCTGTCAATAAGTTACTCTAAATGAAAATCTGTATAAATAATATGCAGTGGCTTGTGTTTTATTTTTATATCAAAGTGGCTTCTCACTCTGGAGGATACATTACTGACCCCATCTACCATCTAACAGTGATCCTGGAGAGGTAGGAAACACAGTAATACCTATGAGAGATGAAGCACTATAACTGCCTCAGTTTACTGTTTTGAGAAAGTTTCCAGGCCATAGTGCAGGATTGGTATGAGGAGGACCATGTGGAGCCCAGTGAGCTTTCAGAGCTGAGGAGAAGTGTGGAGAATTTGTAGAAGACTATAGGGCTCAAGTTAGTAGAATAGAATACCAGAAGGCAAAGAGCTACACAGAAAGAGAACTCTGGAGATATGCAAAGACTACCCTTGAGTATTAAGCTGAATACTGATCAACACATGCATATGAGGAAACTGCCCAAGTCTGGGGAAGAACTGTTTGAAATAATCAGAAGTAACAATTTGCAGAGGTAACGATTCCTGGTGATTAGACAGGACTTGGGATACTATGTGTTCACTCCAACAGACTGAAAACCCAGGAGCTTAGGGAGGCATTGGGTAGAGTACACACAGGCTTTTATCTCAGTATTGGAGAATAATTAGCCAAAGATTGATAAGTATTTCAGTCCTGTCTTATATATCTTAACAACAAAACTGAAAGGATCAAACTATTCTCAGATAATGGAACCACCATCCAGAACAAAGCTCAAGTATGTCTGAATACAAAAATATCCAGGACCCCACAGAGTAAAATTCAAGTTTGACATCCAACCAAAAATTATCAGCATTCAAAGAGGCAGAAAAATACAACCCATTTTGAGGAGATTAATTAATTGAGACTGACTTAGAACTGTCACAGATATTAAAATTAGTAGACAAGAACATTAAAGCAATTATTATAACTGTGTTCCATATGTTCCAAACCTTAAGAAGAGACATGGTAGATATAAAAATGACTAAAATTGCACTTCTAGAGAAGAAAATCACAAAGTGCGAGATGAAAAATAAACTGAAAAGATTAATAGCAGATTAAAGAGAAGAAAAGGTAAGTTTCAAGACATAATAGAAAACACACACAGAAAAGAGAATTTAAAAATGTAAATAGAACATCAGTGATCTGTGGACAACCTCAGGCCGTCCAATAATCATGTACTTTTAATCTTTGAAAATCTTACAGAAAAAAAATTAGAAAAATAATGGTTGAAATTTTCCGAAATTGATTAAAAACACTGGGTGTGGTGCAAAAACTATGAATTCTATTACGCTGAAAAGAAATTTTAAAAAAACCTATAAACTCATGGATCTAAAAAACTAGATGAATCACAAAAGAAACATGAATAAAACTACTTTAAGGTGTATCAAAATCGGCCACAACAAATTCTTTCAAGACACATCTCCAAAGGCAAAGGAAACAAAAGTGAAAATGAACTTTTGGGACTTCATCAAAATAGGAATCTTCTGCACAGCAAAGGAAACAGTAAACAAAACAAAGAAGCAACCCACAGAATGGGAGAAGATATTCACAAATGACAATACAGACAAAGGGCTGATATCCAGGATCTATAAAGAACTCCTTAAAGTCAACACAACAAAACAGATAATCATGTCAAAAAATGGGCAGAAGACATGAACACTTGTCCAAAGAAAATATACAAATGGCTAACAGACACATGAAAAAATGTTCATCATCACCAGCCATCAGGGAGATTCAAATCAAAACCACACTGAGATTACACCAGTTAGAATGGCCAAAATTAACAAGACAGTAAACAACGCGTGTTGAAGAGGATGTCGAGAAAGAGGAACCCTCTTACACTGTTGGTGGGAATGCAAGTTGGTGCTGCCACTTTGGAAAATGGTGTGGAGATTCCTCAAGAAATTAAAAATAGAGCTTCCCTATGACCCTGCAATTGCACTACTGGGCATTTACCCCAAAGATAAAGATGTAGTAAAAAGAAGGGCCATCTGTACCCCAATGTTCACAGCAGCAATGGCCACAGTCGCCAAACTGTGGAAAGAACCAAGATGCCCTTCAACAGACGAATGGATAAAGAAGATGTGGTCCATATATACCATGAAGTATTATGCCTCCATCAGAAAGGATGAATACCCAACTTTTGTAGCAACATGGACGGGACTGGAAGAGATTATGCTGAGTAAAATAAGTCAAGCAGAGAGAGTCAAGTATCATATGGTTTCACTCACTTGTGGAGCATAAGGAATAACTCGGAGGACATGAGGAGATGGAGAGGAGAAGGTAGTTGGGGGAAATTGGAGGGGGAGATGAACCATGAGAGACTGTGGATTCTGAGAAACAATCTGAGGGTTTTGGAGGGATGGGGAGTGGGAGGTTGGGTGAGCCTGGTGGTGGGTATTAGAGGGCATGTATTGCATGGAGCACTGGGTGTGGTGCATAAACAATGAATTCTGGAACAATGAAAAGAAATTTAAAAAAGAAATAAAAATTTTTTAAAAAATGTGTATCAAAATCAAATTGTTCTAAATCAGTGCTATAAGAAAATCTTAAAGCTGCTTCTCCCTCTGACCTTCTCCTCGCTCATGCTCTCTCACTGCCTCTCTCTCAAATAAACAAAGAAAATCTTAAAGCATTCAGAGAAGAAAGAAATGATATATGCAGAGTGTGCCATGTTGAACATTGGCCTCCCAGTGATGGCCATGTTGCAATCCTCAGAACCAATAAAAAAATTAGGTTACATGGCAAAAGGAATTAATGTAAAAGATGGAATATGGTTTACTGATCAGGCAACCTTAAGATAGGGGAATTATCCTGGATTAACTAAATGTAATCACAATTTAATCAAAAAGGTCCTCAAAAGAGGAAGAGGGAGAAAGAAGACAGAACTAGAGATATGACAGTATGAAAAGGACTTGGTTGCTGATTTTAAAAGTGAGGGAGGGAGGTCATAAACCAAGGAATGCTAGAGGTCTCTAGAAGCTGGAAAAGGCAAGAAAATGTATTGTCTCCCTTCAGAAAGAAATGCAGCCTTGTCAATTTTTTATTTTAGCCCAGTGAGACCCATTTCAGACTTGAATATTTTTCCAGAACTATAAGATAATTCCACAACTATGAGATAATAAATTTGTACTGTTTTAAGCCACTAAGTTTATAGTTTGTTACAATGCAAAAATAAGTTATAATTTGTTACAAATTTTTTTTTAAGATTTATTTATTTATTTATTTATTTATTCGACAGAGATCACAAGTAGGCAAAGAGGCAGGCAGAGAGAGGAGAGAGGAGGAAGCAGGCTCCCTGATGAGCAGAGAGGCCAATGCGGGGCTTGATCGCAGGACCCTGAGATCACGACCTAAGCCGAAGGCAGAGGCTTTAACCCACTGAGCCACCCAGGAACCCCCCCCTTTTTTTTAAATGGGACTATAATAGTTCCCATGCTACAGGATCATTATTATTTTTTTTAAGATTTTATTTATTTATTTGACAGACAGAGATCACAAGTAAGCAGAGAGGCAGGCAGAGAGAGAGGGAGGAAGCAGGCTCCCTGCTGAGCAGAGAGCCCGATGCAGGGCTTGATCCCACGACCCTGGGATCATGACCTGAGCCGAAGTCAGAGGCTTAACCCACTGAGCCACCCAGGCGCCCCCCCCCTTTTTTTTTAAAGCTGAAATAATAAAAATAAAAAGCAGCAAATAAAAAAGCTATACACATAAGAACAACAATGAAGAAAGGATAAAAGCTGGTTTTTTATCAGAAGCAATGCAAGGAAAAAGATACCTGAATAATATTTGTGAAGTACCAAATTAAAAAAAAAATTTCCAAATAAAATTCTGTACTCAGGGAAAGTATCTCTTAAAAATAAAGGTGAGGAGTATGCCTGGGTGGCTCAGTGGGTTAAAGCCTCTGCTTTTGGCTTGGGTCCTTGTCCCAGGGTCCTGGGATCAAGCCCCACATCTGGCTCTCTGCTCAGCAGGGAGCCTGCTTCCCTGCCCCCCAGCCCCTGCTGCCTGCCTCTTTGCCTACTTGTGATCTCTGTCAGATAAATAAAAAATCCTAAAAAATAAAAATAAATAAATTGGTGGCTTGGTCGGTTAAGTGTCTGCTTTCGGCTCAGGACATGATCCCAGGGTCCTGGGATCAAGCCCCACATTGGGCTCCTGCTCAGCAAGGGAGTATGCATCTCCCTCTCCCTCTGCCCCTGTTCATGTTCTCTCTCGCTCACTGTCTCAACTAAATAAATAAAATCTTAAAAAGAAAAAAAAGGTGAAATTGACCATTGTAACTTCTTACTAGAGAGGTCTCTGGAGACAAGGGAAACAAAAGCAAAAATGAACTATTAGGACTTCATCAAGATTAAAGTCTTCTGCACAGCAAAGAAAACAAGCAACAACTAAGCAGCAACCTTTAGAATGGGAGAAGATATTTGCAAATGATATATCTGGCAAAGGGTTAGTATCCAAAATCATGAAGAACTTATCTAACAACACCCAAAAATGAAAGGATCCAATTAAAAATGGGCAGAAGACATGAACAGACATTTTTCCAAAGACATCATCCAGATGGCTAACAGATGAATGAAAAGATGCTCAACATCCCTTATCAGGGAAATACAAATCAAAACTATAATGACACACCCATCAGAATGACTAAAATTAACAATGCAGGAAACAACAGATGTTAGCAAAGATGTGGAGGAAGGGAAACTCTCTTGTACTGCTGGTGGCAATGCCAAGTGGGGAGGCCACTCTGAAAAACAGTATGGATGTTCCTCAAAAAGTTAAAAATAGAAATGCCGGGGCGCCTGGGTGGCGCTCGGGACATGATCTCAGGGTCCTGAGATCGAGCCCCTCATCGGGCTCTCTGCTCAGTGGGGAGCCTCTTCCCCCCCCCTCTCTCTGCCTGCCTCTCTGCCTACTTGTGATCTCTCTGTCAAATAAAATCTTAAAAAAAAAAAAAGAAATGCCTTATGACCCAGCAATTGTACTATTAGGTATTTACCCATTTGAAAGGACATATACACCCCTATGTTTATAGCAGCATTATCAACAATAGTCAAATTATGGAACAGCCCAAGTGTCCACTGACTGATGAATGGATAAAGAAGTTGTGGTATATGTATATATATATATATATATATATATATATTTATGAATATATATATACATACATACACACACACAATGGAATATTAGTCATAAAAAAGAATGAAATCTTGCTATTTGCAATGACACGAAGCTAGAGTGTATTATATTAAACAAAATAAGTCAGAGAAAGGCAAATATCATATGATTTCACTCATGTAGGATTTAAGAAATGAAACAGATGAACATAGCAGGGGTAAAAAGAGAGGAAAACCCTAAAACAGACTCTTAACTATAGAGAACAAACACAGTTGCTGGAGGGGATGTGGGTGGGGCCAGGGGATTGGTTAAATGGGTGATGGGTACAAAGGAGGGCAGTTGTTGTGAGGAGCACTGGGTATTATATATAAGTGATGAATCAGTAAATTCTACTCCTGAAAGTAACATTACACTGTATGTTAACTAACTGGAATTTAAAGAAAAACTTGAAATAAAAAAAAAGTGGGGAAAAAATCAGAAAAAATGTAAATGATGGCAAGGATGCTGAAAAATTGGAACCCTAAGTGCACTGTTCATTGGAATAGAAAGTAGTACAGTCCCTGTGTAAAATATTGTAGTGGATCCTCAAAAAAGTAAAAATAGAATTATCATATAATCCAGCGATTCTAATTTTGGGTATATACTCAAAGGAATTAAAAGGAGGAGATATTTGCAACATATCTTCACAGCAGGAATCACAATAGTTAAAAAGTGGAAGCAACCCAAGTGTCCACTGATGGATGAATGGATAAGCAAAATGTGGCATATATGTATATACAACAGAATGCTATCCAGACTTAAAAAGGAGAGAAATTTTGACATATGCTATCACATGAATGAATCTTGAGTACATTATCTTAAGTGAAATAAGCCAGTCACAAAAAGATAAATACTGCATGATTCCATTTACAGAAGGTACTTAGAGTCATCATAATAGGAGACAGTAGAATGTATGCTGGTTGCAGAGGCTGGAGGAAGAGGTAATTAGGAGTTATTATAGAGTTTAAGTTTTGCAGGGTAAAAGAATTCTGGGTTGGTAGTGTTGATGTTTGTACAGCAGTGAGAATGTACTTAATCCCACTGGTTGTACACTTGAAAACTGGTTCACATGTAAATTTTATATGTATTTTACCACCAAACCATGAAAGATTTTCTTCTACTTTTCTCCTCAGCTTCTTTGAAATTGAAAACTCATAGGACAATATCAACAGCAGACTGGACAGAAGAGAAGACAGAATTGGTGAAGTAAAGATGTATCAGAAGAAAATACTCAAAAAAATTGAAGTTGAATTAAAAAAATTTTAAAAACAGAGAAGAGAGTAATACATGTGTGGAATACAGTCTAAAAATAAATATATGTCAGGCTGCCTGGGTGGTTCAGTTGGCTGAGTGTCTGGCTCTTGGTTTCGGCTCAGGTCATGATCTCGGGGTCCTGAGATCAAGCCCCATGTCAGCTCTGTGCTTGGGATGCTCTCTCTCTCTCTACCCCTCCCCCCTTCAAATAAATAAATAAGTCTTTAAAGAAAATAAAAATAAAGGTATAGCTTGTTTATAAGTCCCAGAAGGAGGGGAGGGAGAGTTTGGGGAAGAAATAATAACTAGAGAGATAAGGTTTGAGAATCCAACTCTAAACAGGATAAATACAAAGACAGCCAACCAAAGCACACAGAGTTAACCTGCTAAAAACCAAAGACTAATTTCAGTTTTCTCCAGAGTCCAGCCTCTGCCTGGGCCCAAGCTGATTTGTAAAATACCCCTTTTCCTGATTTGTAAAATACCCTCTGGAAATAAAATGATGCATTATCAGCTCACACAGAAAGAGGTCTTCTTTTATCTCATTTGTCTAATCCTACTGCTTTCAGAATTTCTTACTAGTTTGTCTAGTCCTATTGTTTCCACATTTGTCCGAGGTCTTAAATAATTTTTGCAATTTTCCCTTATTTAATTGTTACAGATATAATTTCCGATTCTCTAATGAAAATTGGAGTGCCAATTTCTGCTAACCATCAACTATAATTGGTGTGGAGTCTCCCTTATGTTAAATTTTATTTAAAGAAAAAATTAATATTTCAGAAACTTAAGAAGCCTACACATCCACTAACCTTAATGACATTTTATTTGACTGTCCGTGAAAAATAAATAAGTTTCATAATTGGTGTTAAAAGTTCATAAAATCTTAATCATTAAATTTTTTTAAAAAAACATGTCACAAGAATATAGAAAGATGATATATATTGTCCTAGACTTTGCTTAATCCACAATATAATTATTATTAGACATGTATAATGCAACACTTTATTTTTTAAAATTTTCAGCTTGAATTTTTATTATTTATTTTTTATTATTATGTTCAAGTAGCCAACATATAGTACATCATTAGTTTTTGATGATTCATTCATTTCAATGATTCATTAGTTCATACAACAATAGACTTTAATTAAAAAGCTCTTTTCAGTTTTCTGTGTACAGAAATATACAGGTGACTAGATCTCTATCCTCAGTATCCTTTGACCTCATTGGGCTAACACAATGTCATGACGATGGTTTGCTGCTAAATGTCTGGTGACTAGCTCTTCAAGAAACAAACAAACAAACTTCTAATTTGTAGTATTTGCCAATTTCCATGTTATGGATACTCCCACTACATCTAATTTCGAACTACTAATAAGAAGTTACTGAATGTGGGGCTTGGGAAGAGATATGAACAATTGGTTTTCCATTTGTAACAACATGGATGGACCCAGAGGGTAAATGAAATAAGTCAGACTGAGAAAGACCAATATCATATGATTTTACTCATACATGAAATCTAAGGAAAAAAAATAGATAAACAAAAGGCAGAATTGGACCTATAAATAAAGAGAATAGGCGGATGGCTACTAGAAGGAAAGGGGGTGGGGAAGGGGCAAAATGGGTGAAGGGCAGTGGGAGATACAGGTTTCCAGTTATGGAATGGAGTAAGTCATGGGAATAAGAGGTACAGCATAGGGATTATAGTCAGTGGTAGTATATGTATGGTGACAGATGGTAGCTACACTTGTGAACATAGCATAACATCTAGAGAGGCTGAATCACTACCTTGCACACCTGCAACTAACATAACATTGTGTGTCAACTACATTCAAAAACGAATAAAGAAGCAAACAACCAGCTTGCATGAGCCAATGCCAACCAGCTTCCATATACCCGAGTTCCTAGGATTGACTAAGCTTAGAGCAGTGAGAGGGAATTCTTTAACAACGCTCATTCAGGTTCCCTTGAGGCCTTACCACTAGCCATTCCTATGTGGTCTTAGTGACCAGTAGATGGCCTCTAGTGATCCCCTCCTTGTCCCCTGGCCCATTATTCTTTTTAGACACGCAACTCAGAAACATAGCAAGTCCTACAGAAGCACAAAGGGAATAACAACAATAAAATAAAATAAAAAACCCAAAACCCAACAACAAAAAGGTCCTAAAATCCAGGGTGCTTCTCCACCTGGGACATTTATTAAGACGGTATACACAGATTTCAAGTCAGAGCCAGTTCTCATTGGGAAGGGAATTTCAGCGGAAGGTGGGGAGAGTCCACAGCAAAAAGAAAACCCGGGGGGCACCTGGGTGGCTCAGTGGGTTAAGCTGCTGCCTTCGGCTCAGGTCATGATCCCAGGGTCCTGGGATCGAGCCCCGAATTGGGCTCTCTGCTCAGCAGGGAGCCTGCTTCCCCCTCTCTCTCTGCCTGTCTCTCTGCCTCCTTGTGATCTCTCTCTCTGTCAAATAAATAAATAAAATCTTTACCAAAAAAAATTCTTAAAAAAAAAAAAAAAGAAAACCTGGGGCAGCTATAACTGCAGACAGACAGTTATTCCAAGAAAAAGTGGCTGAAGAGCCTAAGAAGAGCCACAAAGCTGAACGAATGTCAGGGCTGGAAGAGAGCTTCAGGATCATGTAATCTTACTTTCCACCTAGGACAGTGTGGTCTCACAGAGCAATCTCAACATCCCCTAGAATTCAGAGATTTCTTTTTTACTCTTTAACTCAGTTTCTTTATGCTTTAATCAAGTAATCCCAATCAAGGAAAATTATGACTCTGATATTCCTAAATATATTGAGAATTTATGTCTTTACCAACTACAACAAACTTAAAAAGGGATAGGAATGTTTCATGCCCGTTGTAAAGTTCAGATGACTAGCTCAGCCATGATCCACGATTGACACCTGCCATGGACACAGGAGAGGCAAACAACTGTGCTAACACCACAAACCTGTCATTCTTCCCTTAAAAGAATCCACTTCTCTTGGGTTTTCCTAGGTCCGATAATTGATTAAAACAGCATTAAGGGAGAAGAAATAAGGGGAAACCTCAAAGCAGAGTGAAGTTGTTTACTTCTTTCATGCCATACTTTGTCTTTTATAATTTACAGAGGATACTTACAGGCAAAAATAAGACACCATCCAGAATTCGGGAAGGTGGTAAATTTGCCTCATAGAATTCTGACTCAGGACATAATATGTTACAGGAGAGATGCAAAATCATCTTAAAAGACAGCAAAGTTTGACTGTAAACCAAATGGATATATGAGTACAACTCAAGAAAGCATAAAACAGTCAGGATGGGGTTGATCAGCAAAGGAAACTTAGAAAAAGATAATTCAGAGGGATGGCTTAAACTCCATAAAAGTATACAGCAGAAAGTACACAGCAAGAAGCCAACATTGGCAGAATTTTTGAGCCCTTTTTGGTAAGGTCCTTTCTAGAGTGCACTAAAGGATTTCAAGCCCTATTTTCTGGGGAGCAGAACCTCATCTAAATAAATATATTTTCCTGTTCCCAGAGCATTTAACTTTCCAGAGAGTCTGCTTTGTGGTGGATGTGGACCAAGAGGATAAAGAGCATGGGGGATAGAGAGGTTGTCTGAGAATCACCTCGTGTACTTTCCACAACATGTGGGAGTACCGTGATGGAAAAGGCAATAGTCATTTATACACTGAAATGCTCTTCAGATGATCCCTGATATCCCACCCCATCACCCATCCCCGAGAATCACCGGACTTTTAAAAAAGAGTATATTACACTCACATGAAATTCTAGCACATGTGACAATTATATTTATCATAAGTTAGTAAATCATCAAAGTAATGGATGCAGAGATTCCTGTGACTTTAGTTAGTGTAAAGTTACCTTGAATAACAAACTCACTCTCAGTAAACCAAAATCACTTTCTGGTGCTCAAAATTGATGACCAAAACCTGGACTGAAGTGAAATTGCAGCCAGTCAGCTCACCTTGCCTGATGATACTTCATGATGAGGACTCAATTTGAGGCAACACAGTGTGGTGTGATAAAGAATATAATATCTTTCCAGTCTCTACCTATAAAAGGGGGATAATGATACCTTCCACATAGGACTGCTGTGAAGAGTGAATGAGCTAATAATGATAAGGAACCTGGAATATCCTTAGTGTGGCAGAGGTAGGTTAGATGCTCATCAATCCAATTTCTTGTGCACAGAGAAATGCTATGTTTTCCAGCCTCCTTTGAAATCCTATTGAGGTCACCACATTCTGGCTAATGGGATGTGGGGTAGTAGTGATACACATCACTTCCAGCCTTGGCCATAAAATTCTCTGCACAATTACCCCTTCTCTCTCTTCCCTTTTAATGGTGCTCTTGGAAGCCACATGTTAAGTGAGTTTCACAGGTTACCAAAAAAGTGAACCTTGAGGTCACTGCCAAACAGAGAGCCCTCAAGGAGAGCCTCTAACCTACACTGGATAGGTTTTTAGCAAGAAATAAACCTATGTGGTGCTAAATTCCTGAGCCTTGAGAATGGTTATTAGAACAGCTAGCATAAATTCCTCTAGCACAGAAATTGGTATCTTGAATTGGGATGCTGCTGAAAGCAAAAGTCTAGAATTTGTGCCAGTGCCTAAGAAACAGGACTGAGTGGCAAGCAAACCAATGTTGGAGGCTAAAAAAAGATCAAGATACATATTAAACAGTTCCATACATTTGATGAAACACTAGAGTTGGAAATACAATGCTGTTACCTGGATGTCAGATCACATGTCTAAGGACTTCAGAGCTTTAGGGGAAGAATGCAGAAAGTGGGAAGCTACTAGCATGTGTTACTAAGTATTGGTTGCATTTGATAAGGTATTACAAGAAAGCGATGAATTCAGAAAAGAATCAGCTTGCTTGTAAGCAGAAATGAATAGAGAATCCAGAAATTCAGGGCTTTGCAGGATTGTAAAATCGGACTGCTTCTGACTCTAAAGTGTTAGAAGAAAGTGGGCGTGGTTACTGGCATATGAAATAGACTGAAAATAGATTAGAAACCCACTACATTTTTGAGGGGATTATATTGCCTAAGAAACCATGAATCTGGACTAAAAAAAAAGGCTTTGACTGTTCAAAACTTAAAACAATCCTTAAAATTTCCATGAGCAAGGAAGGCTTCAAAAGCTTCACAATTCCCCCAAAGAGCACCTAATATGTGTTTAGAAAAATTACACATGGCTGGGGGAGGGGAGCTCCAAGAGGAACCAGGAGCTACAGAGAACAATGAACAAGAGAACAGTTTCCAGCAGCAGGGTAAAATCAAGGAACCACTCCGCCTCAAGGATGGGTGCATTTAAAACACTTGTCTAAACCGGATTCCAAAATTGCTTCAGACAGGTGTCTGTACAGTGTCTCCACTCTTCTCATTTCTGAAGGGGTATCCATCATGGTTATCCCAGCCCTATTCCATCAGTGTATATTGGTGGGGGTGAGGGGACGCAGACAAGAAGCAGCACATAAATTTCTTTTTATTTCATCAATTGCCAAGCTAAGAAAAGCCATATTTGGACTTGATGGAAAATACTGCATAACATCAGGATTCCTGAACTTTAAGATGCAGGGACTGAGTGGAGACTTGAGTGATGAGTATGTGTTATATGTGAAACAAGAATGAAAAAGACCTTTTTGGATGGTCTATGGCACAGGCTTGTTAGATGCTTACCAATTCTGTTTTCCTCTTCTTGAGCCCTTGGAAGATTATATTTCCTAATATAGTTTGCAATTAGGTTGGAAGAGTAAGAATTGATTCTGGCCACTCAGATGTGGATAGAGGAGTTCATGCATAGTCCCTACGATGTCTGAAAATATGGTCACCAAATTTAAATTTTAAAAAATTCAGTTTCTCAGTCACACTGTATTTCAAGTGCTCAATAGATATGGATCTAGTGGCTATCATTGTGAATGGTACAGATAAAAAACATTTCCTTCATCAAAGAAGATTCTATCCAACAGTGTTAGTAAAGCCCTTCTGTAGCAAACTTAGAAGTCCGTTCCCTAAGTGGGTTGAAGGCTCAAGAGGCCCAAATAGTGGGGCAAATGGTGTTTTATTTTAAATTATTATGTCATATTACAGTACATCATTAATTTTTGATGTAGTGTTCCAAAATTCATTGTTTATGTGTAACACCCGGAGCTCCATGCATTATGTGCCCTTAATACCCATTACTGGGCCAAACCACCTGCCCCCCCCTCCCCTCTAAAACCCTCAGTCTGTTTCTCAGAGTCCACCCTGTCCCATAGCTCAACTCCCCCTTTGATTCCCAGCCTTCATTTTTTTCCCTCCTTCTCCTAATGTTCTCCATGCTATTCCTTATGTTCCACAAGTAAGTGAAACTATATGATAATTGACTTTCTCTCTTGACTTATTTCACTCAGCATGATCTCTTCCAGTCCCGTCCATGTTGATGTAAAAGTTAGGTATTCTTCATTTCTAATGGCTGAGTAATATTCCATTGTATATATGGACATCTTTTTTTGGAAGACTTTATTTATTTATTTGATGACAGATCACAAGTAGGCAGAGAGGCAGGCAGAGAGAGAGGAGGAAGCAGGCTCCCTGCTGAGCAGAGAACCCAATGTGGGGCTCGATCCCAGGACGCTGGGATCATGACCCACTGAGGCTTTAATCCACTGAGCCACCCAGCCACCCCAGGACCACATCTTCTTTATCCAATAGCCAAACTATGGAAAGAGCCAAGATGCTCTTCAACAGGTGAATGGTGCTTCTAAGGATTAGGGCAAATTTTATAGGTTTACGTGTCAATTAGGAAAAAAATGACTGGAGTTAAACAATTAAGTGGCCAATGGGTAAAACAATTCTGCTTGTGTCTATAGCAGAAATTTGGAGACAAGAGGAATCTTTGCTGCTTTAGTAACAATGCCATCTTCCTCAACACTGAAAAATATTTGTATCATTTATCTGCTTGTGGTTCTATGAAAATAATCAACAGCTTATCCTGACTTCTAGACTGATATCCCCTCAGAAATCTTTTTTTTTTTAAAGATTTTATTTATGTGACAGAGACACAGCAAGAGAGGAAATACAAGCAGAGGGAGTGTTAGAGGGAGAAGCAGGTTTCCCATTGGGATACACAAGCAGAGGGAGTGGGAGAAGGAGAAACAGGCTTCCCACTGAACAGGGAGCCCTGTGAGGGCTCAATCCCAGGACCCTGGGATCATGACCTGTGCCAAAGGCAGATGCTTAAAGACTGAGCCACCCAGGCGCCGCTCCCCTCAGAAATCTTATTAGCACTCTTGAATTATGCTATGAAGGGAGAGTTTGTAAATCAACAGTAAACCTCAGGGCTTGTTGAAACAAATTCTTAACCAATGTAGTCCTGGGATGCCTATAAAAATGCTTTTGGAAATATTGAATATTATCTAAATTATGATTAGGGCCAATGACTGCCAGTATGACTGAAAGATTCCCTGTGGGAGTCATAAAAATTCTCCACACCTCCAGCCTAGCAGAATCAAGTTGATCAGAGCATTTTGTGAAAGCTTTCAGAAGGAAATGAAGTGGATTTTTTTTTCCCTAAGGAAAAGAGAATCCACCATAATTTCCAACCTGAACATGTTATCTTTCCCCATTTCTTTATTTGAACACTTCTCCAAAAGAATCTAATGGGTAACAAAACATCATTTATGACATTAGCTTTTTCTCTGATGATTCTGACAAGGTCAAATAGGCCATGTTATTCTGGAGCCACAGATGTTGTCTATCTATCTTTCATGTATGAGTATGTGTCTATATGTATCTAAATGTTATACTCCCTTTTTAAGATTTTGCCCTTCTTCACATTCCTACACACACAAACACATTGCACTGGTAGCATTTTGAGGTGAAAGACAGCATGATTCGACAATTATCTATGTGACCATATGCAAAGTTACTTAATTATTCAGGACATTGCTCCACCGTACTTTAAAATGCATGCATGAACCAAATAATCTCTAAGATATATTTTATTAATTTACATCATTTATGACTTCTATATAATGACTCAATAATACTTCTATATAAGAACTCAATAGAAAAATATGTTAATAAATATGCTACTTAAAATTTCATTGTCCAACTTAACCATTTATTAGTGGTAGGCAAGAATATTTGACTTGTTATACCCATAAATAAATTAAGCTTTGTTTGAATTTCCCTAAGTATTCTTGAATTCACTAGAACCTCTGGCTATAAGGGCAAACTATCACACCATTAAATGCCAGAGTTGATGAGCTGATCCTGCTGGCTAGATAATCCAGGATGACATTTGTCATGATACAAATTTTGACCAAATCAAATGTGTATTTTTATCTTATAAATTGAAAAATTGTCCTGCTGACATTGTTATCACATATAAGGCTCCATCCATCTAACTTTGAGTCACTCTAATCTTTCAGAGATCCTTCTTTCATCGGGTACTTTTAAAATACCACAAGTAATCAGATGATCCTCAGAGAAAATACTGTATCTTTGTCAATGTCCCCTAACACCTTCATAGGAAAATAATGTTCAGTCATGAGGCAAAACTATAGAGTGAAATAGTGTCACACTGGAAACAGAAAAACTAAATTTGAGTCCTGGTTTCGGTTTAATAAGTATGTATTGAGCAACCACTACATCCAAAAATGTTGGACTAGCATCTGGAGATAATAGTGGGAAATAAGATAAAAATAATTTACAAGTTTATTGGGGAAGATGGGGAAGATAAGCATTAAACATGGAATTGCAAGTGTAATAAACATTTCCCAGGATGATATAAAGAGTGCTATGGGAACATAGAAGGCTTTACTCCGTCTGAGGCATAAGCTCAGAAAGAAAATTAAGTGAGAGTTCTTCAGCAAAAGATAATGGAGAATTAATCCAAACAAGGGGAAAAGCAGGTGCAAAGGCTTAGGAGACAAAAAAGCATTATACCTATGAGAAATTAAAGGAAGTTCAGACCAGCTAGAGTATAGAGAACAGTGGAAATAGTCTGAGATGAAGATAAGGTGCACAGGTACCACAGTGTAGAAGACCTCAAAAGAACATTAACCAGCTGCAGTCTTGGGAAGACCTTCTAACCTCTCTAGGTCATTGTAGTATGGGAGATTAGGTACATGGATGGTGAGAAAGCTTCTCACTCTGAGGTTGAAAGGGTATATGACATTAAATCATTCCACATTCCAGAAGTCTATTAGCTTAAATTCAAGGTTTGAGAGAAAGGCAGATATTTATGGTAAACCTTAGCCTGACATCTAAAGCAATTTTTCACTCTTCCATGAATTTTATGGATGTTTCTGTATGTTAGGGCAAAAAAGCATGAAGATGCCAAATTCTCATGCTATGTGGTCTAGTCATTGAGTGGAGATTCTGAGAGTGTTAGGTCCTTAGTCCTTCTTTGGACCTTTGCTGACTCACCATGTCTACCTTATCACTTCTCTTTGTCCCTCTGAAATTATCATGGGGGTACTAAAAACACTTCTCCTAGGACAGTCATGATGATTACACTGCATAAAATATTCTAAGTATCTGGAATGAAAGGTATGGGCAATATAATTTGTTCAGTTCAGCTTGGCCAAATAAATTGCCTGAATTTCAGAGAGATGACATTTCTTGATATTCTTATGTGCTAGGTAAAGTAATTTGGCTTGGAACAAAGTTCCAGTAAACAGAATCACAGCTGGCAAGTAACAATTGCCAAGACTGTGTGCCTTGTAAAATCAGGAAAATGCCTTTTTTGTTCTGCTATATTTGGAGCAAATATACAGTGTCAGGGCCAAAACTCAATAAATATTTATAAAACATACTAATTAATCAAAGTATCTATTGGTATGGTTTATGTTGACTCCATTTAACTTGAATATGCAGCAAGAACTTATAAAAATAATCAAGGATACTAATCCACATTTTCAAAACTGGCCCAGTTCCTCTCCTGTTTACCCATTCTCATTAGCTTTGTGTAAATCTTGACTTCCTTGGTTTTCCAATCTTAGTTTGGCTCAATCACCCCATGTCAAATTTCCTCTAATGTACCCTCGGATTTGAAAACCCATTTTGGATTCACTATTCCAGCTTAACTTGGTATCTAACTTTGTACCAAATGCTAATATTTGACTTTGGAATAACAAACTATGACAAGAACCTTTAGTTGAACTTTCTAGTGATAGAGAATAAGCCACTTGTGAAACCAAGGCCCATGCATCACTAGGAAGCCCTTTGTTGAATTGCAGCAAACGCTGTTTCCTTTAAATTCAAGTCATTTAACCTAATCCTTTACCTTAGAGAAACATAGAATAAGTCTACACACAACAGCCATTCAAATATGTGAAAATCAGTGATTATACTCTACCTCGGGCTCTTTACTGGAAACTCAACCATCTCATAGGACATAGTTTTGAAATCATCTATCTTTCTGATAATCTTTCTGATAATCCGATATCTATCTTTTTGAGTACAAAACCAAAAAATTGTATGGCAAGAACCACCATAACCTAAGTTATAACCTAAGTTATAGAAACTGGTAAACCAGGAGAAAATTTCTGCAAGACGTATTACAGACAAAAGCCAGTATCCCTAATATTCATAAAATTCATAAAAACTAAGAATAGAGACACTAAAATCTGAAAAAAAAATAGGCAAGGTAAAATCAGACAATTCACAAAAACACATTTGAGAGGGTCCTCAAACATGTGAAAAGACATTCAATCTCACTCAATTAGATTTTATAAAAATTAAGTTAATGCAAATTAAATTACACTGAGACACCTCTTATCTATTAGAAAGGTGAAAAATAAAAAACAAACAAAAACAGCAACATCAAAACACCCTCACATTTTTGTTAGGGATGCTATGTAGAAACAGGTACTCTCATCCATTGCTGGTGGGAATAGAAACTAGTACAATTCTTTTAGAGGAGAATTTAAGATTACATAATTAAAATATATATGCACTTACTTACTGACCCAGAAAAAGAGTCAAAACAATTCATAGAAGTTGTCTGAGGAGTCAGTCTCGAAGATACACCCTCAGCAATGTAAAAGTACATGTATAGATCACTCATTGCAGAATTGTTTATAATTGCGCAGTATTGGGAACAATTTAAATATAGCAAAGTGGTTGAGTAGACTATGGTACATCCACAGAATGCAATATTGTGTAGCTGTAAAAAGAATGAAGTTATCTACAAACAAATATAGAGTAATTTTTAGAGTATAATGTTAGGAGAATAGAAGCAACTTTCATAAGAGTGTCTATCATGCTACTTTGAGTGTAAGGAGGGAAAATAAGAAGATATACACAAATGTGTTCGTCTTTGAAAAAAGAAAACAAAGGATAAACCAGAAACTACTAAGATTTGTTATCCACAGATATTGGTGGAAAAAGGGTAAAAATGGAAATATGGTAGAAGGGATTAGGAAAGTGACACTTCCTGAATTAAAAAAAAATATATATATATGTATATACACATACACACAAACACATATACATGTATATATATCATATATATCAGTACATAGTATATATAATGTGGTTTTTAATTTTTCTTTTTTTACTTAAATTCAATTTGCGAACATATACTACATCATTAGTTTTTGATGTAGTGTTCAAGAATCCATTAGTTGTCTATATATGGTTTTGACTTAGAATGAGGTTAATAACTCACATACTCAAAGAACAGAAATATGATTAAAATGAATGGTGGGGAAGATAACCCCAAATATGATGTAAACAGAAAAGGATGAATCAAACTGTATCATCAATAACGTAACTACAGTGAAGAGGTAGTGGTGGTGAATAACTAACCAAATTAACTTTGGAAAATTTTGACTGCATGGGAAAAAAGACTGAATGGG
>PISX010026450.1:0-24478 GCA_004024625.1 Mellivora capensis | reverse complement strand
CACTGACTAGTTCCCAACTACCCTCAACCAATGTCCTTTTTTTTTCAGTCATTCCATGCAACTCAATCCCTCTGCACCTTATCAAATGTTTTTCATTTGTTTGTCTGTTTGTGTTCTGCCTGAGATTTCATTGCACAAGTTTTTGGTTTTAGTCAATGACAGAATATTTATCTTGATTATGACTTTTGTCATGTAATACCACAAATACGCCCATCATCTTTTTACCAAAGTATGTGAACCTCAAAATGGTAAGGATAAAAATCTTTCTTCTTTAATGGTACATAGTCAGAGATGCAAAAATATTTAAAGGCACATCACTTTGGGCTCAAACCTTTTTACCTGAATTAGTGTACTTGACTTTTTTGAAGGGTTGTTGCTAGAAACAACTAGCATGATAAACAACAGGGACTGAACACATGTCTTCTTAGTGTGTCTTTTCCTCCCCCCGCCCCCAAGCAGGGTTGTGGAAGTGGGAGACAGTTGAGAGGAGGGGTGCCAGAAAGATGAAGGCATAATGCCAATGTGAGAGGCTAACCTGAGGGGCCTTTTGTTAGAAAGGTCTGTGAGCAAACATGGTGCACCAAGAGAATTCATCAGCAAAATATTAATGAGGGAATTAAAAGGAAAGAAGGAAGAAATTATTATAAGGGAAATCCTTTTCCGTTTCCTTATTTTCTAGAGATCTAATACATTTTAGAAACTTAATTTGTCAAGGCTTTCCATACAAAGGATATTGTCTCTACCAAACTCTCATGTTCCTCCAAAGGTCCTGAGATAGTCCTGCAGGGTTCCAGAAAAAGTTTTCTGAGAAAAGAGAAAATAAGGACATTGTTGCAAGCTTACTACCTGGATTTTTTAAAACTCCAGTATATGAGACTGTGTGTGTGTAGTTCTACTCCATCAGGAACTCACTACACAGTGCACATGGAAACTAGGTCAGGTTGTTTTAGTAATTTTGAAAAAGAAGACTAGAATATTAGAAATCAATGATAGAGCAAAACCTTATTAAAATTGTCACAAGTATACAATACATTGCTATATTATTTTTGCAGAAAAAATATTTGACTTTATATTGTTTTTAAAATACACTCATTTGTTATTAAAATATCTGCCCACCTATACACACACTTTTAAGAAATATATCTGCAGACTTATATTTCTCATATATTTTGAATCGTTTCAAGTTGGCAATTGCCATGGGATTCTTAGAAAATCAAAGTTTAATACTCAACACCATTGATATGACCTTGTGTTCCTGAAAAATGGAAGCATTAAGACTCTACCCAACAGGGTTGCATTTCCCACCTGCATTTTGACCAGTTTCCTTAATGACCTTGCCAGCTGATATAAATTGCTTTTTGGAGGGAGCCCAGAGGAGGGTTAGAAAGCTTAAAGATTTTGCTTCATGTTACAGTGGATGGCTTTTAATAGTGAAGAAAAAAAAGTGGTAACTTCTGACATATAAAAATGCCTCTTCTGATTTTGACAGTAGATAACAAGCACTCCTTGTTTATAGTAGCAGGGTGGAGGTTTCTTTAAACAGACATACTAAATAAAATAGACAAATTCAAATTATATGCTGTTCTTTCTTGTACTTATATTGTGACCTCTGTTTGGCTGTTGACATTGTGATTACTCAGACTGTTATTTCCAACATCACCTCACTTCGGTATTTCCCTCCAAGTCAAGAAGTATTTCAGGCTCACAATTAAGAATATAAATAAGGTCCATGGAAAACCATAAAGAACACTGCTGTCTCTTAGATTTTTAAAGACAAACAATTTAGCAGTAATCCAGAGAGATTCTGAAATTTTGTGGAGTAATCGCTCACCTTGAATTGAAAATACATGACCAATTAAGTGATAAACAAAAAAAGTAAGTATCCCTAACATGAACAAAATGAAGCTGGTTTGACATTAATAACTATATTTTATATTAATACTGTATTTATATTTATCATATCTAATGAAGTTAAAATCCTCCAGGTCTGTTCAAAGTATGAATAACTGAATGAGTAAATAAATATGTACACTGTAGGTACCAAATAAGTTATTAAATGATTTGATTTAAATGTCTACACACACATGTTATAATGTATTTATCCTACATGGCTTTGGAAATTATTCAAGCTTTTCAAATGCTATTTGCACAAAAGATTTACATCATCTTTTCCACGTTATGCACAAACAAGCACTTTCTGTCCATGCTATTTATTTTTAAATATTTCTCAGCATTTTAAAATATTTGTGCATTTTTCTGCAGGCTGGGCAAATAAACACCATCTTCACATGTAAATATATTCACAATTCCTTCCCTATCTTACTGATACATAATCCTCAAAACAAAATAATGTGTGAAAATCAGAGTGTTTTACATTTCTATGAGTACCTGAAATTTTTATTTAAAATAAAATGGACAGCAAACAAAAAGGTGCAGAAACTATGCTAATATTTCAAAATACAATAATCAAATGTGTGAAGATTCATTTGGGAAACATCAAGAGTAATTTAAATGAAGTTTAACAAAATGGTTGAGACAACAAATTGCTTTCTGTCGCAGTTCAGGGAAATTTACCTTTTACTAGCCTGGCTTAATGTCATCTGGCAAAATGCGTCCCTTGGTATTTCCCAGAACACTTCTTTTCCTTGTAGCTTCTACCAGGATATTCTACATGCAAAAAAGCATAGGAAATCGAATTATGTAGAAGGAAAAAAAAAATCTTTGACTATCACCCAGAGCATCAGTTGAGGTATCAATATAATGGTGTGGTCACTCAAACCCCAATCGATCGATACATTCATCTCACTTGCTTGACGTAAACAGATTGAGACTATCACAGTAAAAATCCAATTTTACCTATCAATCATTGTGGCATAGACTGTGACCAAAATTATGGCTCCAGTAGCCACTTTCAACGTAGCTCAAACATTTGGTTGCTGTGACTAAGATATAATATTGTTAGAAAATTATAAATCATTTTTGTTGTTTTGATTCATGAGTACTTAGGCAATATGATAAAACTGTCTGTTTCATGTGGTTAATATTTTTGCTTTCTATCAACATTAATTCACACTTCTTTAGAAGTTTTGCTAACGGAAAAAATAACTAATGAAAATATTGACTGTGTCATTACATGTTCCATCACCTTTTGTTACAACATACACATGGGTCAACATTTCTTTCCTTTCCACATAAACCTACAAAGGGTATAAAAAAAACCCTGAAGATGAGAATTTAAAATGAGGATGGGTAATTAGCTGAAGCATCATCCTGATAGGAAATTCACACCCCATCACTTGGAACTCATGTACAACCTTTGTTTTAAAATGAAGTAATAAGTCAAAGTGCCTTTGATGCCTGAAAAAATGGCAGAATCCTCCTCTACTGCTCTGACCTTTTCCAAAATTGTATTTCCATCATGTGTGATGATTATAACAAGTATCGCTTTGTTTCTGGCTTCTTGGTATTCAGGATTGGCAGGTGAACATTTACAGAGACACTCTATGTCAGAAATGGTTCAAATTTTAAGTCAGTTAAAAATCTATAAAAAATTATGCTTCAGAGACTGATGGAGATCATTCATCCTATTTTTATAAATACTAAGATTCAGAGAAATGGGAGCTCAGGAATGAGGTATAGACCCCCAAAAGATAGGATAAAATAATATCTCAACTTCAGAATGGACAACCAGGCTCTAGCATTAAATGCTCCCCCTTTTCTCTCCTTCACATCAGGATTCAATATTCTTTTCTAAGACAAACATGTTTTCAGCCAACACTACCTCAAAAGAGGTTGCAAATTGAGAGAAGAGCTAGATTTTACACATATGCTTTTTTTAATTATGAAAAATGGAGAAGAAAATTACTAATAAAGACAGAATTTAATGGGGAAATAACACACTTCAAAATAAAAGGTGTATAGAACAAAAATGGGTATTATCTTTTATATTTTTATTTATATTTTATCTATGTTATATTTTATGTATTTATATATTATATATAGATTATATATCTATATTATATCTTACATTTATATTTTATACCATTTTTCATTTTTATATAAGAAACAAATTTCAATATTTTCTTTCATTTTTATGAAAATAATTTATTCATCTATATAAGGCATACACAGCTAATTCTAATGCAAATATGTATATATTTATATATATATTCTTAAAAACATTCATAGGAAGTAATTTATTAAGTTTCTAATATTTCCAGGCAATGTGTCAGGTGTGATGACATGAGGTATATAAAACCAGTCCTGGACCTAGCTTAAGTAGATGAGGCACATATTAATCTAATACTTATAAACATAAAGGAACAACATCAAGCCATAGGTATTATAACAGGAAGCAACACAGTACCAAGAGTACGTGGTACTCATGAGCAAAAGAGTAGTAATAGACAGTAATAGTAATAAGTAGTAAGAGACAGCTGAAAGTTTATGAGAAAGTTGAAGAATTGACAAGAATATTATAAACAAGAGTAGCACAGTATGGAAATCTTGGAGCAGGATGGAATAAGGCATTATAGAATGTGAACAAAGTTCAGTGTGTCCAGAGTAGAAAGGGAGAAGGAAGACTGTAGAATAGAGTGCCAGGATGTCACCAAAACATGTTTATTCCTCTCCCTGAACACAGCATGACTATATTTTCCATCCTGCATTATAGTAGTATGTGCCCTTATGTCTGAGCTTTAGCAAATAGAAAGTGAATGGAAGTTATGTGTACCAACACCAGGTCTGGTCTAAAAAATCTCCTTCTGGATGTTTCTCCAGACTGGTTGGTTTCCCACCAACCAACTAGAAATCACTGTACTGACCTTGGGGGTCATATGTTAAGATGGGCAAAGCTTCCATCAGTTTCATTTCCTAAATGTCTGCATGGAGTGGTGGTTCTCAAGTCATTAGTGTGATTGGAATCACCCAAAGAGCTTGCCCAGTCACAGATCACTAACATTTCTTGTCCATTAGGCCTGGGTGGGATCTGAAAATGTGCATTTATAACCAAGTTCCCAGCTGACAATGATGCTGCTGGTCTGGAAACCACAGTTTGAGTCCAGTGGTATATGGCAGGATACAACCTCTCATAAAAAAAGAGAATTTTTATGTGTAAAGGAGATAATTTCTATTGTTTTTTTAATTGTATATTTTTGGCTTATTTGTTAAAATAGGTAATGTGACCTGAATCAATATAGAGATTCATGTAATACATGTAAGGTAACTATTACTCCTCTTTGGAAAGATGCCCATTTTCTAAGCTCTACCATTCGTTTATGAAGGTAACATGTGACTCAGTGTTGGTTTATAAGAGAGATGAGAGAGTTTGTTGTAGAAGGATTAAAACTTTATTGTTTTACCTCACATCCATGCAGTGGGTGTTTTGGAGATGGTCAGTTTCTGCCTTGCCTGAATGAAATACCCAGAACTACTGTGGCTACCTTCTAACGATGGCAAAGAGACAGAATAAGGGCAAAGCCACTCCAGTAAGTGAGACAAACTTGCTTCCAAGAATGGAAGTCTTCCCAGAATAAAGGAGTGGAGACAAGACATTAGAAGTCAAGCCAATTGAAGGATAGTGGACTGTGCTGGATGACATTACTTCAGTGGCTTTATCCTAGAGCAGTCAGTTGAAAATTTCATGCAGTAGCATATATATTGTATGTTAAAGTTTTTTGTATTAATAAAATTAACTAGAACAAAAGAGTTATATACTGAAATAATGTACCATTTAGCTAACATATTTAGGTGAGTATGCAATTTTTTTCCATGAGTAGTTAACCATATTTTTTTCAGAGCTGCAAGAACCAGACAGCTAATCTTTCCAACTCCAGCTACCTAAGAAAAATTCATATTGCTGATATTTCATCATTTAATTTACTTAACAGTATTTATCTGAATGTGTGAAACTTTAATACTCCTGCCATTTAACACATGAAATGTCATTACTGCTAGCTCACATCATTCGTTAGATAGAAAGTTTCAGGCAAAAAAGAAAAAACAAGTCATTCTAATAAGTTAGATAATTGTAAGATTTGGATTATTAATAGTGAATTTAAATGAAAAATCTTAACTAGAGTTTTAAGAAATTATTCATCAGTAAACTCAGTTTTCCCAGGGAGAGATAAGGTAATTTATACATGCATACTTCATCCAGAGTATCAAAGTAAATGGATAAAGTTTGAAGGCATTACTAAGAAAATAAATAAATAAATAAATAAATAAATAAATAAATATAATAAAAGAGTAAAAAAAACCAGATAAGCTCAGGATAATTATTTTAGTTGACCAATGGTAACAAAATTAAAATTATAGATTGCTCATTACTTAAATAATTATTAAGCTCATGGCCTCTCAGCTCCCTCTCTTCTTATACTAGATGAAGTTGCCTTCCTCTTACCAAAACCCAATTGGTCCATTTGCTCCCTGCATCCTAATCCTTCCATCTTTGTACAGAACTTGTATAATTTTTCTCTTTCTACTGTTTTCAGCCTCACTCTTTCACCTGATTTTATCCCATAATTATTTCAACAAGGTCTAGTGTTTTCCATGTAAAATAAATAAATAAATAAAGCATTGACAACGAATGCTTCATCCAGTCATTCTCTTTCTCATGCTCCCTCCTCTCTCCTCCTGTTTACAAATGAGAAATTCAGTAAATGTGTTTCCACCTTTTAATTTATTATACACAGTGCAGCCAGAGTGGTTTCGTTAAAAACTCTAATTTGTTAATGTGGATTTGCTGCTTAACATAGTTCAATGTTTTCCCTTTGCTCTTAAGAGAAATATAAATGTCATTTAAAACTCTAAATGTCATTTACTTATATTATATGACTCTGGTATTTCTCTTCAGACTCAGTTTGTGCTTCTTTCTCACTTGTCATTTAACATCCATCTAATCCTGGGCTTCTTTCCTTTCCTCAAATGAATTTTCTATTTCTTGCCTGCCACATTTTATTCTTGAAATGTTCTTCCCATTTCTGTTTAGCCCCTGTTAATATTTTTGCTAGTAATCTTTCCCTCCTTTCTCCCCCATTTTTAAGACTAAAGTCATGGCTTCTATATCCCAGTAGCAATTTTCATTTCCTCTTGGTAACACTTGCTTTCATTCACTTGATATCTATGTTTCTTATTAGACTGTAATCTCCATGGTGCTTATTTTTTCTTTAGTGTCTTATAGTGTTTCCCATATAGTTAGTGTTTAATACATATTTGTAAAATGAATAAATAAATGTCCCAAAGTTAGAGTAGAAGTGAAATTAGATCTCTTTTACTTTTATTTTCTTTTTTTATTTTAAGTACACAAAGTAAATAATTACTAATTACCATTTTTGCCTATGTACATGATTCTAACCTAGATAATTGATTAAATATCCAACTGAAAATATCCTTCTTCAGGGTGCCTGGGTGGCTCAGAGGGTTAAAGCCTCTGCCTTCGCCTCAGGTCATGCATGATTCCAGGGTCCTGGGTCCTGGGATCGAGTTCTGCATCAGGCTCTCTGCTCAGCAGGGAACCTGCTTCCCTTCCTCTCTCTCTGCCTGCCTCTTTGCCTGCTTGTGATCTCTGTCTGTCAAATGAATAAATAAAATCTTAAAAAAAAAAAAGAAAATATCCTTGTTAATGGACCATACCCAGTTTTTTTTTTTAGTTTGGCTTATATATGTAATGTATACATAATGCTTTTTAAAATATCCTGACACAAATTTTATTTAAGTATATGTGTCTTCTAACTGGAACACTTACTCCATAAAGTTTTCCAAAAGTAAATTATTTTCACAAGAGAGACATAAATGCATATAGATAGATGTGGGGGGAAGGGAAGGAAGGAGATAGAGAAAGAGACAAGATGGAATGTGAGGTAACTTTTAGAAAGGGACTGAATTCTAACATTAACTCTGGGTAAATATCATTGGTAATTTCTACTCCCATGAAATGGGATAGTCACAGCATGATTAATGAACTGGTAAAACAATGTTTGTGGAATCTCTTTGTAAATTTAAAAATATTCAAAACTATTCTATTGTTATTTATTTACTGAAACTCACAATATTGTTTTACATCTTTACCTTTTAATCAACTCAAGTGTGGTATATAAACACACAGATTATTTTTTGTAATTTTAGGCAATTAGTACAGTGTTCTAATCTTTTGAGTGAGACATATTTGATTTTGAGTATTTCTTTTATTTTTGTAGTTTAAGACTCTTGTCTTCACCCACTAGGTCTTTACACAGCTTCATATATTTTTTTCTTTAGACCAAGCATCTAATTGCCATTTTTATTCTCTGCTTTATAATAGCTGTCATTGGATAATGGAAGAATCAATCAAACTTTTTTTTTTCTTCATGTCCCTGCAGCAACAGAACTTTATTATTTTTACTCCAGTGACACTGAGAAGCTTGAATCAATATTGACAAAACATCAAGTCTTTTTGAAAAGCCTTGCTATGATAGCACTCAGAGTTTAACCATTTCACATCGTTTAAAGCCAGAAAACTCAAAATTTATTTTCCTCACAAACAAATACATCTCAATCCCTTGGAAAATCATTCTGCTGCATTTGAAATGCAGTCACCATAATTGACTTCCAAGGCACAGAACTTGGATTCATCTCCATATCTGAGAATAGAATCAAGTCCTAAACAAAGAGAACTTTATAATCAGGTTTAGAAGATTAATGTTTCTTTAGAAGGGGAAGCAGATCTTGAGAGCAATCTGATTTTGTTCCTGCTATTGATAGAAAACTTGAGTTTCTAGCTGAACTAGTGGAAAAGCTTACTTGCAGATAAATGGATACTTTAAACCTGTAAATAATTCACACTTAAATCATGTTCATCATTGATATCGATCACTAGAAAACTCTCCAAACCACAAGCATACTAAAACCTCTTCCTGTTGAAATATTTCTAATATTATTCTTTTTTTAAATTTCATTTTATTTTTTATTCAGTGTTCCAAAATTAATTGTTTATGCACCACACCCAGTGCTCCATGCAATACTTGCCCTCCATAATATCCAACACCAGGCTCACCTAACCCCCCACCCAACTCCCTTCCAAAACCTTCAGTTTGTTTCTCACAGTCCACAGTCTCGCCCTCCAATTTTCCCCGACTCACTTCTCCTCTCCATCTCACAATGTCTTCCGTGTTATTCCTTATGCTCCACAAGTAAGTGAAACCATATGATAATTGACTATCTCTGCTTGAAGAATTTCACTCAGCATAATCTCTTCCAGTCCCATCAGGTTGATACAAAAGTTGAGTATTCATCCTTTCTGATGGAGGCATAATACTCCATTGTATATATGGACCATATCTTCTTTACCCATTCAACCATTGAACAGCATCTTGGTTCTCTCCACAGTTTGGTGACTGTGGCCATTGCTGCTATGAACACTGAGGTACAGATGGCCCTTTATTTCACTACATCTGTATCTTTGGGGTAAATACCCAGTAGTGAAATTGCAGGGTCATAGGGTAGCTCTATTTTTAATTTCTTAAAGAATCTCTGCACTGTTTTCCAAAGTGGCTGCACCAAATTGCATTCCCACCAACAATGTAAGAGGGTTCCCCTTTCTCCACATCCTGTCCGAAACCTGTTGTTTACTGTCTTGTTACTTTTGGCCATTCTAATTGGTGTAAGGTGATATCTCAATGTGGTTTTGATTTGAATCTCCCTGATGGCTAATGATTATGAACATTTTTTCATGTGTCTGTTACCCATTTGTATGTCTTCTTTGGAGAAGGGTCTATTCATGTCTTCTGCCCATTTCTTGATGTGATTTTCTGTTTTATGTGTGTTGATTTTGATGAGTTATTTATAGATCTTGGATATCAGCCCTTCCAAAACTGAATCAGGAAGAAATTGACAATGTGAATAGACCAATATCTAGTAATGAGATTGAAGCAGTGATTAAAAACCTATCAAAAAACAAGATCCCAGGACCTGATGGATTCCTTGAAAAATTCTATCAAATATTCAAAGAAGAAATAATACCTATTCTCTTGAAGCTGTTTCAAAAAAAAAAAAAAAAGAAACATAAGGAAGACTTACAGACCTTTTTATAAGCCAGCATTACCCTGATCCCCAAGCCAGGCAAAGACACCACCAAAAGGAGAATTTCAGACCAATATCCCTGATGAATATCAATGTCAAGATTCTCAACAAGATCTTAGCTAATAGGATCCAACAGTACATTAAAAAGATTATCCACCATAACCAGGTGGGATTTATTCATGGGATGCAACCGTGGTTCAACACTCACAGATCAATCAATGTGATAGAACAAATCAATAAAAGAAGAGACAAGAACCACACGGTCCTCTCAATTGATGCAGAAAAAGCATTTGACAAAATACAGCATCGTTTCCTGATTAAAACGATTCAAAGTATAGGGATAGAGGGAACACTCCTCAATTTCACAAAATCTATCTATGAAAAACTCACAGAAAATATCATCTTCAATGGGAAAAAGCTCATAGCCTTCCCGTTGAGATCAGGAACACGACAAGGATGCCCACTCTTGCCACTATTGTTCAACATAGTATTGGAAGTCCTAACAACAGCAATCAGACAACAAAAAGAAATAAAACCTATTCAAATTGATAGTGAAGAAGTCAAACTCTCTCTCTTCGCAGATGACATGATACTTTATACGGAAAAACCAAAAGAATCCACACCCAATCTCCTAAAACTCTACAGAAATTCAGTAATGTGGCAGGATATAAAATCAATGTACAGAAATCAGTTGCTTTCTTATATACTAACAATGAAAAAATTGAAAGGGGAATTAGAGAATAGATTCCATATACTATAGCACCAAGAACCATAAGATACCTAGGAATAAGCCTAACCAAAGAGGTAAAGGATATGTTCTTGAAGGACTACAGAACACTCATGGAAGAAATTGAAGAAGACACAAAAAGATGGAAGAGCATTCCACGGTCATGGATTGGAAGAATAAACATTATTAAAATGTCTATACTGCCTAGAGCCATCTATACGTTCAATGCCATCCCGATCAAAATTCCACTTTTTTCAAAGAGCTAGAACATTTTTCATTTTTCAAAGAGCTAGAACAAGTAGTCCTAAAATTTGTATGGAACCAGAAGAGACACTGAATTTCTAAGGAAATGTTGAAAAAGAAAAACAAACCTGGGGGCATCACGTTGCCTGATTTCAAGCTTTATTACAAAGCTATGATCACCAAGACAGCATGGTACTGACACAAAACCAGGGACATAGGCCAGTGGAACAGAGTAGATAGCCCAGATATGGATCCTCAACTCTATGGTCAAATAATCTTCGACAAAGCAGGAAAAAATATACAGCGGGAAAAAAGTCTCTTCAATAAATGGTGCTGGGAAAATTAGACAGCTATGTGTAGAAGAATGAAACTTGGCCATTCTCTTACACCATACACAAAGATAAACTGGAAATGGATAAAAGACCTCAATGTGAGGCAGGAATCCATCAGAATCCTAGAGGAGAACATAGGCAGTAACCTCTTTGACATCAGCCACAGCAACGTCTTTCAAGATATGTCTCCAAAGGCAAAGGAACAAAAGCAAAATGAACTTTTGGGACTTCATCAAGATCAAAAGCTTCTGCACAGCAAAGGGAACAGTCAACAAAACAGAAGCAACCCATGGAATAGGAGAAGATATTTGCAAATGACACTACAAAGGGCTGATATCCAAGATCTATAAAGAACTCCTCAAACTCTACTATTATTCTTGATGCTTTAATTCTTTAAGTAGTAAGATGGATATTATAATAGACTTTGTCTTGCATAACTCAGACTGGTTCTCATACAATCTCAAACATATTCTTTCAATAAGTTGCCCCCAAATCTGTCATCTGATCCCTAAAGTTGCCCCCCCCTTTTTTTGGCTTATTATTTTTTTTTCTTTTTGTCTTTGGGCCCTCACTTGCCCTTTATCCCTGAGAAAACTTATCTGAATCTTCAGCTTTGCTATTAAGCAGTATTTCCCAGACATGATGTATCATTCAATTGTTGATCTCCTTCTTAGTTATGAGCTTAAAACTTGATGAAAATTGAATGAAAAAAATTGTATTGCAGTAAAATAGAAAAACAGACTATGGAGAGTGGCCACATAAAGCTATTTGTTTTATAAAATCCCATTTTCATGATTCCTTTTTGGTCCTCAAGGCAAAGTAAACTTGTGCTAATTACACAACCAGTAATATTGGCATCTTCCTCTTTTCAGAATTAAGTCAAGGATATTAAGGATATTAAGTCAAATTCATTTATTTAGCTTTGTGTAAACAGATGATGGATGTGGAACTACATCTCAGTTTTCCCAACCCTTGTTCTTAAGTTCTTTTTGGTAAGGTATAGGACTATTTTTCATTCAATACAAACATGGAGGTTCTCATCCTCCATTCTTTTTTTAGTTTTAATCTTCTTATTGTGTCAGTTCATTTTGCTGAAACTCTCTCTCTACTTTTTTACTCTTTTTTGAAATCCATGGCTTTGGAGTGCCTGGTGGCTCACTTGCTTAAGCATCCAGCTCGATTTCAACTCAGGTCATGGGACGGAGCCCCTTTGTGGTCTCCACACTGAGTGTGGAGACTGGTTAAGATTCTCTCTCTCTTCTTCTCCATCTGTCCTTCCCCTCCCCTATAGCACAAGCACACACTCTCTCTCTCAAAAAAGGAAGGAAAGAAAGCAATTGGTGGCTTTAATATCTGAGACAGCTGGCTAATGTGCAAGTCTTAGTATTTTGAAAATTTAATAGTATTTAGTGATTTCCAACAAAACAAAGGGAAAGAGAAATGGGGAGAGAGAGAGAGAGGGAGAGAGGGGCAAACCAAGAAACAGACTCTTAACTATAGAGAACAAACTGATGGCTATGAGGGGAGATGGGTGGGGGATGGGTGAAAACAGTGATAGGGATTAAGGAGGACACTTATGCTTGAGCTGGTGCCTTAAACATCAGTGGAATAATGTGTTGCATGGAAGTGTTTAATCACTATATTGTAAATCCAAAACTAATATTATGTTGTATGTTAACTAACTGGAATATGAATAAAAAGTTTAAAAAAATCCTAAAACTTTAAGCATTTAAGTTGACATTACCATCAGAATAAAAAATATGTTTGCAGAAAATGGTGGGAAACAGAGATAGAGAATACTTCTCTGTTCCTTTTAAATATGCAGGAGTGTACATATGTTGGCACCAAGTTCCCAGTAAAACCAGTTTCAGTGTCTTTTGAATTTAGGGTTAAATTGTTCCTTGATTTTATATATAACATAAAGGTAGTCTGATTAGTCATAGAGACAACTTGAAAAAATAACAATAGCTGTTCTTAAAGGAAATATATATATATATATATGCATCGTTTTATTTATATATACATAGATATATGTATATATACATGAATGTATATATATTGAGAGAGGTATATGATTATTATATCTATACCTGTTTATCTCCATAGAAGTAAATTGCACATCCTTCTTTGAAACTAAACTCACTGTAGTATGTTTGAATTTATATTATTACTTAAGGTTTCTTTTTAAATAAACTACCCTGAAAACAAACACAAGTATGTTTTTCTCATACGGCATAGATAAACTCCTAAACTTTCAATTGTTTTGGTCTGAGTAAGGAGTATTCACACAGAAGGGAGTTTGTGCAAATAAAATAGAAGAGGAGTTAAATTTATTTGTCCAAAAGAAGAGAGTCAAGCATGATACAAAATAGTAAATTTATGTAGCCTCCATGCTCCATCTAGCAGAATTGAACTTTCCAAAGGGGACAAATACAGATTGATGTTTTAAAAATTACTACAGGGCATAAACTATGCTTTCACTGTACAACAAGCCTAACCTATTAGTAGAAAATGTCCAAGAAAAATTGTCGTTTTTAAGCATTTTTACATTGCTGCATTACTGTTTTGCATCTTGTCACAGACAGAGTTAATGATTTAAAATCATGATTGATTTGTGAATACTATGGGAATGAGACAGAAAGTACTGGAGTCCATTTAAGACAACCAATAATCACATTGAGAATGTGATTGTATGAAACTGAAGTGTAAAAGAATCATGGCATCAATAATTATGTTAAAAATGAATATCTTACAGAATTTGCTTTCATCTATAATTCCTCCTTTGGATATTATGTTTTCTTCATGTTCATTGTGAAAACTGGCTACTATTACTGTACTGCCATTGGTTTTTAAGTGAAGAAAATAATTAAAAAAAAACTTAAAGTGAATTATTTTCAAACTTTGGGTAAGTAATTTCTTTTTAGTACCTCTACAGTTCTATAAAACACAATTTTTGTCACTTTCCATCTTTCTTTGAAATAAAAGTGTTGGCAAATTCATTCATTTTATCAGGCTACAGACTTAAAAATTCCTTGCTAAATAAGTTATTTTGTTCCATTGCTTAAACATACATACACACACACAGAAATACATGCACACATGTAAGTGTTTCTATTAATTTTACATTCTGGGTGGTTTTACAAAGAAAACAAAAACTATTGGAAATTTGTGCCCAGTAGCACCTATAGAACCAAATCATTTATTCATTAGAGAAATTATTTATTTATTAGAGAGTGTATACAAATATTAAAATTTGTCTTTAAACCTTACTACATATGATTCAAATTAAAATATTTTATTTCAGTTTATTATAATTCTGAGAAAGTAAAATTTAAGTGTAATTTTTTTAAATTATAAACTTTATAATGTAAAATGTTAACAATTTAAAATATATTTAAAAGGTTGCTTATATACTATTTTCCAATTCAAATACATATGTATCTAAATTTTCATCTAGTGTTTTCCAGAACATTTATTTAAGGATGGAAACTGAATATATTTGATTCATTCTTAAATTATTTTGCCTATCACCAGTGGATTATCTTTCTAAAGTGATGTTTTCAAAATGCCATTTCCCATTTCAACAATCTGCAATCACTCTTAGTTTCCTGTAAGATAAAGTCCAAAATAAAATTATCTTAAAACAGATTTACCTTGTGGTTATGCTTTGAACATTTGTCCCTGAATTGCTTTTTTTTTCCCCCCAATATAGAAAGGAATCACCTGGAAGGTATTAATAAATTATTTCACCAGTATATTAAAAAGTCCAATATTGAAGAAATATGAGCAGAGACCTCATAAAAAGGGAATAAGTGGTTGTCTGTTCCAAAGGTATGGGTATAAGAGCAGTATTCTTTGATATATTTGAATATATACTTTCATATCCAGTAAATTTGCAGATTCAAACTAATAAATAGATAGCATCCATCCCTTCAAGAGTCAGATGAAACTACCAATGATAAAAGAGTCACTGTAACTTGAGTCTCAAAAGACGACTTTATTTTTCAAACTAAAGTGAAACACTATTTTAAGGGATAGGTATTTCTCAGACAGAAAAGAGAGACTCAAGTTCATTGAGTGACTTTTCCATCTCAGAAGTACAGACTGGAAAACTTGGGAGAGGAAAAAGAATTCCATCTGGACAGAAAGGCAGTGGAACAATCTACTTTCCTGCCCAATAGAAGAAAGAAGAGAGAAAGCAAAATATTTGTTCAAAGAGGGCAGTGTCCTTGTTTCACCTCCCCCCTCTGTTTTTACTTCTCCTTCATAGCAGTGTGGAAGAAATATCTAGATATATTTTAAGGAAGCCAAGGACATCAGAGTTGATAGCTTTCTTTCCTGAGAATAGTCTGGAGGTCTGCAAGCTTCATAATGAAGTCTTACATCCTTACATTCAACAGGGGCAATACCTAAAATGTGGTGATTGTGAAACATTGCCCAAGGAATGTGTCTAGTTGAATGAGTCTGTGCAAGAATCCATAGCTCCTGAAACACTGAATGATGCACAAGTGACTCAGAAGTACATGAAAGCTCAAGTCTGGGGTAGGATGACATATGAGCTGAGAAGGTCCATGAATAGCAAACTCAAGAGTCAACATACTTCACATTTGCCATTAGAGTTGAAAAGATTTATGCCTTCATGACAGAAGTTCTAGATGACATGAAGATGTCTAGATGACATGACAGAAGAACTAGACTAGTTCCCCCGGGACGCCTGGGTGGCTCAGTTGGTTAAGCAGCTGCCTTCGGCTCAGGTCATGATCCCAGCGTCCTGGGATCGAGTCCCACATCGGTCTCCTTGCTCACGGGGGAGCCTGCTTCTCCCTCTGCCTCTGCCTGCTGCTCTGTCTGCCTGTGCTCTCTCTCTCTCTCTCTCTCTCTCTGACAAATAAATAAATAAATAAATCTTAAAAAAAAAAAAAGACTAGTTCCCCTTTCATAGGTACCAGTTCAGTGAAAAAATTAGACAAGCCGTGACCCCCAACAGTAGATCCGTGGGTCCTCTGGCCAACTGCCCAGATATATCCCATTACCATCCTGGATATAATTAGGAGGTCAAAGAGAAGGGTGATGTGGGAGCAATAATCAAAGACAGTTCACATGGAAGAAACCGAGATGTTATTAGCAGAAAAGTTCAGTTTTTCATCTTTATCTTAGTAGGAAGTCTTCCAGGAGAAAAAGTAAGTACATTTTAGAAAATAAAGAAACTGCATTTTCTCTTCTTATTTGTGTTAACTTTGTTATGTGTTATATAGTATATTAGTTTCCTAAGGCTGATACAGCTAATTACTGCTAAACTTTAGTGACATAAAATAACAGAAATTTTTATTTGATATTTATGTATGCCACAGGTCTCTTTTCACTAAAATCAAGGGGATAGGAGGGATTCATTCTTTCTAGAACTTCTGTGGGTAGATCTACTTCCTTACCTCTCCAGCTTCAGAGTCTGCCTGCATCCCTTTGGCTCATGACTCCTTCACCCATCCTCAAAGCCAGCAACATAGTGTTTCAATTTTTTTCTCTCTAACACTTGCACATCCTTCTTGTAAGTACTCTTCTGATCACATTGACCTCACTGTGATAACCTTCCCATCTCAAGATCTTTGATGCAATTATGTCTGCAAAATCCTTTTGCCACAAAATGATCATATCCACAGGTTTGGGTGATTAAGATGTGGACATCTTGGGGGTAGAATTAATCTGTTTACCATACATGTGATGCATAGTTCAAAAGAAAACTCTAAACATTTGCCCTAGCCAAGAGAAGATCATTACTCAAATATCAATAAAACCACTGAGATCTGTTGGAGAAACTTAAAAGGTAAACATATCACACATGTATGGTATTAAAAAATGTACAATGTATTCAATTTTAGACTACCTAAAAATATTACATTGCTAAGTTCTGCACTAAACTTTACAATTGTGGCTATTTTCTTTGAAGCCTTTGTTCATCCCACAATATATAAATTTAGGGCTCATCTTCCTCTTTGATATGTGTCTCAGATAAATAGTATAGCGACCTGGTTAGAGATAGTTTTCTATTAATAGACACATTCCCCATCTTTCATGAATGACAGAACAGATTTTGGTAAGTGCGGCTACATTATTAAGTTCAGAATGTAATAGATGTAAAGTAGTCCATAGACTGCCCGTGGAGTACCCCATTAAAAAAAAGAAATTCACTTCCTCTTTGCAATTGTTAAAATTGTGTGCTATGTTGGAGGATTTCAGAGGCACTTATCAGAGGCACATATCATATATGTATCACGTACATATCATGTGCCAGCAATGAGAAAAAGTACCCCAAGCTAGTTTGCCTCTAAAATGCCTATCTCCTTATTACCATGTTATGAAAAGGAAGTCAACTTTTATCTTTCCAACCACTGTTAGTTTGAATATATATGTTGTATCCAATTGAATATAGATCTAACTGCTATAGGCTTCATAAATCAAACATCCAGTACCAACCAGTGAAAACTTAGTCTACCAAAGTAATGTTTCTGCTTCAGGTCAACAGTCAGACTTTAAGATTGTACCTTCATGGGTGGTTGCTAAGATTACGGAAAAGTAGGTAGTTGAGGGGGCAAAAATTAAGAAAACTGTTTCCCCATGTAATATTCTGATAAAAGCATTTGCATTACAATAGCTGTGTATATTTCTTACACTCGTAACCTATTAGTCTATAAAAACTGTAATCTTAACATCATTGTTTTTCTTCTCTGAATTTACATACCTAACTTTAATGAATTTTTTTCATATGCCCTTGAATGTAATAGGAGCAGGAGAAATGATTCTGAGTGCCGGCAAACAGAGAATAATTCTGTATATAATTCTGATTATCTACTCAGACATAGCAACAGGCAATTTATTATTATAAGAATTATTCAGATTATTCACAGGTGGGGCTTACATTACCCATTCATAATTTTCTTCTTAAAAAATCTGAAAGATTTTCTACTGGACCAATCTCATCATGTTCCTCAATATGTCATAGCTCTATTCACACATCATTGCTCATGCAGCTTAACTTCCAGCATGCCCTGCCCCATTCCTCTTTGTGTAGTCTAACTCACATTCACAATTCAAGGAGTTTGGCAAATATTGTATGACTAACTTGGTTGAGAATATTCTAAAGTCTCTGGGATTATGTTAAAATAATCTCTCAGAGCTTATCAAGAAGCTTTTTATTTTTATTTTACACACATACACGTAGACATATACATATGCACACATACAGCTCTAAAGGCAGAATAGAAGCAGAAACTTCTACAATTCTATGGCATTTTTAAATGAAAAAACATAGCATAACCTTCTAGCCACATTGCATATGACATATGATTTACAAATATTCCTTCCCATTGTAGGGATTGTCTTTTCACTTTCTTAATGGTTTTGTTTTGTAGCACAAATTTTTAAAATTCTATTATAGTTTTATTTATTTATTTATTTATTTATTTGTCATCTGTGGCTTCTGGTGTTGTATCTAAGGAAATACTCTCTGATTCCCTCTAGGAGTTTTATCATTTTTAGTTCTTATATTTAGGTCTATGGTCGATTTTGAGTTAATTTTTCCTTGTTTTTATCTTAGCCCAGCTACTTAGGTTTCATCTCCATGTCAGCTTCTTACTGTCACTTATTCTTTAAAGGCTTTGCTTTCTCCCTCTTGGCTAGTAAGAGTTGAACCTTTGTTTGTTGCCTATGTATGTGGCGTGGATGTTGCTATCATTATATAGAGAGGTGACTTTTTTTGTTTGTTTGTTTGTTTGTTTTTGTTTTATACACCTAAGGCTTAGATGTTCCTGCTCTGGTCACTCCTGAGAGGGACAGCCTAGGGCAGGCACAGTCCTCCAGGCTCCCATGGATATGGATAGTTTTATTCTTAAGCTCTTGGGGTCACTGCTAGCTTTGAGTGGCTTACTGTTCAATCAATGTTTGGTCAGAAGTCATGTTTAAGTCCCCTATGTCAGTGAGCCTTCTGCCCTATGTTGATGGGTCAATACGCAGCCTGAGGAATGCCTTAAATTCTGCCCCATATCCCACTCTGATTACCCTTGAGTGGGTACAGCTTAAAACATGTATACAGCCGACCCAGTCACCAGAGTTGTCTCTGACCCTAGGACAGCACTTCTCAGCATTTTTTTTTTTTTTTTTTTTTTTACATTTCTCTGTTAAGCTTCCAGTGGCCCTTCGGCTTTGCCTCTATCAGCATCCGTTTAGTTGCTTTCCACCAAGATTGTCATTATTTTGGACAATGCCTATAAGGATAAAGTTCTCCACTTTCTGTTCCAAATAGTCAGTCCCCTCAAGTACAGCTGAGGAGCTTGGGATGCCTAAGTTCTGTCTCTTGCTCTGGTCAAGACTTCTGTGCCACTACACAGGAGCTGAGAGTGGGGACCCATGTTTCCCAAGTAAGGCTGCTATTACTGGACAGTGTTTATGTGAAAGAGATGGGAGAAGCCTCTGGTCTTTTCAGCTTGCCTTTCTTGACATGGAGTCAGTATACTTTGAATAAGATGGGGTGAGGTGACCAGGGCCCTGCTATACTTCACCTGCCACACCTAGGGTAGTGCTTCAGCTCCAAGAATGGGAGCTAAATGGGGAAAGATAACACTGGTTCTATCTACCACACCTGCACAGAATACAGGTTCCCCTGACCATCCCAAAGTAGAGGGTCCCTATGAAAATTTTCGTAAACCAAAATGTTTTTTTAACTTATTTGGAAAATTTTTGAGTGCTCCCAGATCCCTAAAATAACCTCTCTTATGTTTTTCTGATACCCTAAGACCATCTTGCTAATGGATGCATAAAGTAAATTGAGATAAAGCACAGATGCTCAGAGACTAGCTCACAGCTATGGCAGCTTGAATACTGAGATGCTGAGTGTAGTTCTCGGGTAAGGGCTTGGTGGTGCCACTCTCACTGGTGCTCTAATAGCTCTCTAGAAAACAAACACTGAGTACTATTTTCATTTTATGGCTTTTTAAAAAAGATTTATTTATTTATTTGAGAGAGAGAAAGAAAGAGCATGAGCAGGAGGGGCAGAGGCAGAGGGAGAGAGAATCTGAAGCAGACTCCACACTGAGCATGGAGCCCAAGGCAGGGCTTCATCTCACCACCTTGAGATTACCACCCTGAGATCATCACCTGAGCCAAAACCAAGAGTCTGACCTTTAACCAACTGTGCCACTCAGGCACTCTGCCTTTTTTTTTTTTTTAAGTCAAAAGCCTTCTCAGATTTCTTTCAGTTAGCAAAAACAGGTATTAATGTAGGTCTTTCATAAAAGCAAAGTGGCATAATGTAGACTTTAGAAAAGCAGGGGATACGTAACTCAAATGTCAGATTACCTTATGTTCTTACTGAGCCTTAGTAGGTTTTCTTGACTGAATGTTTCTTCATTTGCTATATGCCCTTTGGACAATTTCCAGAGACTTTAAATGATTGTTTTTTTTTAATTTATTTATAATTTTCATCAGTTAAATGGTTATTTTACTGGAAAGAGCATTATTGCGCCCCTTACTTCACTATTCTGGAAGTCCTGCCTTTACTATATCTTTAGTATCTTTGAAAGTCCTAATTATTATAAAATACAATAAAATTTTGCCTTGGATTTGTGTCTATTGATTCAGAATTTCAGCACTCTTAGAGATCAATTTGTGAAATATGAAATAATATGAATAAAATAATAGATCTTAATATTAAAGGATCTTGTATTTTCTTAAATTAAAGTTATGTGCTGCATTAGTTTATAATTAAATGTTAAGTAGTTCATTGCATGGCTTAGTTTCACTCACTAATGCACTTACTTAGTGGCGATTACCTAGGACTCCAGAAACAAATTTCCATGTGTATGTAGGGTGACAATTTGATCCCAAGTCAAGAAATTGCTTTATAAGTCAACGATTGCAGATGTTAAATTAAAAGGAATGCTAAATAATTAATTTCCTTGATAATAGAACTTACTCTATTATGATCATAGCAATATTCAGTACAGCAAACTCACCTCCCCTGTTATCTATTTAAATATATTATCTTTTATAGAATTTCTTTTCCTTTAAAGTTTTGTATGTATCTTATGCTTAGACAACTTTATTGGGTAAACATCATTTCTATTTATATGGGTTTTAGTAATAGTAAGTCAGCTAGGCAAAACAAAAACAAAAACCCCAAACTATACTATCATCTTCTTTTTACTGCTTATGATCTTTTTTTAAACCTAAGATATTTAATTTTGTTTCAAAATCTTAGGGAACAGACTCCAATCTCTCTCTAAAATAAAATCATTATCTGAAGAGGTCAGGAGAGGTGAATGTAACTGAGTTGAATTTAGGCAAGTCTAGAAGTAGATATAAAAAGCAGGACTTATAGAAAGAGCATATTTGAGAACACATTTTCTAGATTTTATTAGGTGATTTTTACCTTCCATCTTCATATCAGAAGCAGAGATACTTACAAATTTATTATCACGTGAAACTTTACTGATACACATACCAGAGATATAAATATGTGCACACACACATATATATGCACATAAACTACACACTGAAAGGGTTTCTCTGAGTAATGTAAATTGACACATAATTAATGTTTATCTTTACTGAAAATTGCTGAGTCATACTTCGCTCTCACATTTTTTATGCATCTTTAATCCATATTCACTTAGAAAATAAACTGTTGCAAAAGCAAATCAGAACTATGTCTGGAAATTCAAATCAAGGAAGCATAAATTTGTTTTTATATGTAGTTGACGCTTGAACAACTTAATTAGGGCTAGAGGTGGGGACACCCCCTCTGATAGTTGGAAATCCATATGTAGCTCTGACTCCTCAAAAACTTAACTAGGAGGGGTGCCTGGGTGGCTCAGTGGATTAAAGCCTCTGCCTTCAGCTCAAGTCATGATCCCAGGATCCTGGGATAGAGCCCCGAATCAGGCTTTCTGCTCAGTGGGAAGCCTGCTTCCCTTCTTCTCTCTCTGCCTACTTGTGATCTCTGTCAAATAAGTAAATAAAATCTTAAAAAAAAAAAAAAACTTAAGTAGGAATAGCCTACTGTTGACTGGAAACCTGACTGATAACATAAATGGATTAATGCATATTTTGTATTCTGTATGTATTCTATTCTGTACTCTTGCACTAAAGTAAGCTAGGGAAAAGAGAAATATTGTAAAAATATATTTTCAATACTGTACTGTATTTATTGACAAAATCTGCATGTTAATAGACTCACAGTTCAAAGGTCATGGTGGTCAAAGGTCAGCTGTACTCTTGTAGTATACACAGCTTGTAGGAAAGTTCTTGTGAGGACCCACTAAAAAGTTTTATCTTAGTAGTTTTCAGTGTTGGGTGCATGTGTGTGTATGTGTATGCATCTTTATCTCTATTTGTAAAATTTTCATATAGTGGCTTCATCTTATACAAAATGTCTTAGAAGATTTATATAATGTATAATTCTGGTGGCTTGAATGTGATTCACCTCAGACCGTTATTTATTTTCAGGCTTTCTGTCAGTTAAATTTGCCAAATAATATCTCCCAATCTTATTCGCTCCTACCAACAACCATTCATTTAGCTCATGATTCTGCATACTGGTAACTGGAGCTGGGTTCAGTTAGATGGTTCTTTTCCTACCTGTGCCTGTGGTAAGCTATTGGACTGTTGGCTGGAGCCAGTTGGTTTATGAAAGCCTTGCTGGGGATGCTGTTGACTGGGGCCCATCTTCATACAGCTGCTTATTGCCCCACAGGCTACTATACATTTATTAAAGTATATTTAGAGAACAGGCACTAAACTGGAAGGCATTTATTTAATGGCAATTACCTAGGACTCCAGAAACTCCTCAAGTCTCTACTTGTCCTACATTTGCTATTTTTCCATTGTCCAAGGTAAGTCCGATGGTGATACTACAAGAAGCTGGGAGTCACCATAAAGGAAATGAGAAAGAAGGGAACTTTGTGGCCAGGTTGACAATCTACCACCTTCCTTACTTGCTGGACATAAAATTCATCTGAATAATGTAGCAACTAACAACTAGTTCTTAGTTTCTTGTTCAAAATAACAAGAACCACATTCTACCTATATTGTTATAAGTGGTATTTTAAAACTAAATCCATCTCTGTAAAGGTTACTTTTTACATATGGCTGTGATTATATGTAATAATTTGTACATATATGTGTATGACTTAGAGCAAAGTCAATATTAACCCAGCAATAATGTCACTTTCACTTATTTGTTGTTGGCAATGGTTTCTGGTGCAGGATAGAATGAGGCAGACCTGATCACAGGGAAACCCATATTTTAGATTGTGACAATAAAGAAAATAGAGAAAAACTGCTTTGATCTTTATGCTATGTAAACTTAAGTCTTAGGGAAACATAACATTGAGTAATGTATCATGATGCTACTCACACTGAAAAATAACACAGCAACTGAGTTTGTCAACAAATTTCTCACCATATATTGCCCCACTTACATTGGGAAACCTGGATTTGTTGTTGCAAGGAGTAGGTGTCTAGAATTACAGCATTATTCAAAATACCAACAGAAAGATAAGGAAAGAGCACTAAGTAATATTTTTTTAAAATCTCATAAGCAGCTGACAGATGATGCTTATACTCTTTTCATTCCCCAAATTTCCATTGTGGGGGTGCCTGGGTGGCTCAGTGGGTTAAAGCCTCTGCCTTTGGCTCAGGTCATGATCCCAGGGTCCTGGGATCAAGCCCTGCATCAGCCTCTCTGCTCAGCGGAGAGCCTGCTTCCCTCTCTCTCTCTGCCTGCCTCTCTGCCTGCTTGTAATCCCAGTCTGTCAAATAAACAAATAAAATCTTCAAATTTCCATTGTGACTGGAATAGTTTAGTAGTGGTTGACAATGGCCATCCAACAATGATGTCATCAAAGAAAACATGAGATCTTTTTAAAAAGTTTCATCTTGACAGTGTTTTTCCTCCAGAAATCCTTCCACCAATTCTTATCCCAGTGCTTCTGGGATCACATTGTTTCACTCTTAAAAGTGCTGTAAAGAAGAGGAATGGAAATTACAAAATTTCTGTTTTTATTTATCCAAAGATCTATGTATTCTAAACATCTAATTCTTATTTAAGTTCAATATTCTTGTTTTCAAA
>PISX010026449.1:0-24481 GCA_004024625.1 Mellivora capensis | reverse complement strand
GCTCTTTGAAAAATACCAGTGGAATTTTGATGGGAATGGCATTAAAAGTATAGATTGCTCTAGGTAGTATAGACATTTTAACAATGTTTATTCTTCCGATCCAAGAACATGGAATGGTCTTCCATCTTTTTACGTCTTCTTCGATTTCTTTCATGAGTGTTCTGTAGTTTCTCGAGTACAGATCCTTTACCTCTTTGGTTAGGTTTATTCCCAAGTATCTTATGGTTCTTGGTGCTTATAGTAAATGGAATCGATTCTCTAATTTCCCTTTCTGTACTTTCATTGTTAGTGTATAAGAAAGCCACTGATTTCTGTACATTGACTTTGTATCCTGCTATGTTACTGAATTATAATTTTATTCACACTTTTACAATGTGAATTTTTATTCACACTATTACAGATAGAACTCAAGAATATGGGTAAATAAAACTATATAGCTGGCATTTTAAAATAAATTTTTAGGGGTGCCTGGGTGTCTCAGTGGGTTAAAGCCTCTGCCTCCGGCTCAGGTCGTGATCACGGAGTCCTGGGATCGAGCCCCATATCGGGCTCTCTGCTAAGCAGGGAGCCTGCTTCCCTTCCTCTCTCTCCACCTGCCTCTCTTGCCTACTTGTGATCTCTGTCTGTCAAATAAATAAATAAAATCTTTAAAAAAATAAATTTTTAAATTAATTAAAACAATTGTTTTAAGACATCAATCTTATTTATGAAATTTCTGCTTTCCATTTTTTTTTCTGCTTTCCATTTTTAAACCTGGTATTTGTTGAATCAAATTGAATCCAAAAAGTATCCGTCCCTGTATATTGTATACAAGTTAGCATAATAATCAAGAATATCTACACTTGCAATAAACTGTTAATAAGATGGCTTCCCTTGTTTTATTATTCTATCAAGTTGCTAAATATCAAAATTTTATGTTCCTATGTGGATGTAGATAGCCAGTGATTAAATTATGCAGTAAAATATTTCTCTCAAAGGAAGGTTATGTTTAAGTACCTAATTTGGTTTCACTGTCCCCAAACACCACCCCAGATTTCAAATATTCTCATGGTATTGCAAAACTTTTTTTAAGAGAGAGAGAATGAGGAGGAGGAGGGGCAGAGGGAGACAGCTCCACGGAGCCCAACACAGGGCTTAATTTCAGACCCTAATATCATGACCTAAGCCAAAACCAAGAGTCCCACGCTTAACCAACTGAGCACCCAGTCATCCCTGAAAGGCATATTTTTTGTGTCTGGTACTTAACAAAAGGATTTTATATTTCATAATAGAGACGTAGTTGTCAGAAGTGCCTTGGGGTGCCTTGGTGACTCAGTCAGTTAATCATCTGACTCTTGATTTCTGCTCAGGTCATGCTCTCATGGTCATGGGATCAAGGTTGCCTCCCCCAACTCCCCGCCCCATGGGGCTCCAGGCTCCTGGAGTCTGCTTGAGAGTCTCCCTCCCTGTCCCTCTCCCCCTCCTCCCAAGTACACATGAGCTCCATCTCTCTTTCAAATATATTAAAAAAAGAAAAAGAAGGGGCACTTGGGTGGTGCAGTTGGTTAAGCCTCTGACTCTTGGTTTCAACTCAGGTCAGGATCTCAGGGTTGTGAGATTGAGACCCACATCGGGCTCTGCACTTAGTGCAGACTCTGCTTGAGATTCTCTCTCCCTTTGGCCCTCCTGCTCATGCTCTCTCTCTCTCTGTCTCTCTAAAATAAATAAATCTTAAAAAAGTTGAAAGAAGATAGGGCACCTGGGTGGCTCATTTGGTTGAGTAACCACCTCTTGGTTTCAGCCCAGGTAATGATCTCTCAGCGTCTTGAGATTATGCCCCACCTTGGGCACCGAGCTCGGCAAGGAGTCTGCTGGAGATTCTCTCTCTCTCTACCCTTCCCCTGCTCATACACTCTTTCTCTCTCTCTCCCTAAAATAAAAATAAATAAAATCTTAAAAAAAAAAAAAGAAGAAGAAGAAGAAGTTACCTGGATACTTAGGTAAGGTTCTGGGTCAAGCTTTCCTGTTTTGAAAAATATAGTAAAGAATTATTCTAAAGAAATAATATCTTGACTTTTAATAAAGTATATATTGCCTTTCAATATATTTCAACAATTGATCTCTTATGGTTCTCTACTTCTTTATGTAACTGTAATTAATTATGTATGTTTATCTCATTTCTTGGCTTTATTTTAGAAAAATTGTTCAGAATTAAGATCATGTCTATTGTTTTCTATAGAGTGTCCTATGATGCCTAGTACTATGCTTTGCACATAGTGAATGCTTATATTTTCATTGACCGAAGTTGTTATAGAATAAATCTTCCATTTTTAAAGTAAATTTTGAAGTTCTCAACTTTACTTTCTTTTTGTTTCCTGATTATAAGAATAATGTATGCTCGTGTTGAGAAGTCACCCAATGATATGTACAGAACTTTTATAATAGTTTGTCATTTTTAAGGTAGACTGTTTTTAATCTGTTATATTGAAATGAATAACAATGTGGCCTCTCTTTTTTCCTAGTTACTGGGCCATTATCAGAATTACAAATAGCCTATGTATGCAGAGAAACTTTACAGGTAATACATTTTCTTATGTGGATAGAAAGGCAGTTCTAGTTTCACAATTGAAAACTATAAAATGATGATCTGTCCTAAAGAAAAAGAGTAAACCAAATGATTTTTCTGTTAGCCTCTCATATTGTAATTCTGTAAGCCTGGTTCTTTATTTCTGAATGAATCACAAGAATTCATTTAAACTGATGCTGGTTTAAACAGTGGTAATGTCTGGTGTTCCATTTTGTCAAGCTTGGCACTCAATTGCTGCAGAGCTAAGGAAAGCCACAGGTGTGAATTGGTTTTTGTGAATGAATCACCAAACTTCTCAATCGTAACAAGTTGTCTTTCCCTTTAAGTTTTATGACAGTAGAAGGAATACTTTGGCATAAAAAATGAAGTCTTTTTTACTGTTTCTCCCAAAATGAGAATAAATTAGCAAACCATAACCCAGAATGTTATCTGGAACTTCTAGTTCTATGTGATTATTAATAAGTATTATTGATAGCAGAACCCCATTTTATAGTTGTGGTCAACATTATTATTAAATCAGAAGTTTCTTTACTTCTTTCAGAACCTGTGAGAGCTTTTATTGTGTTTAACCAGATTGTAACCCTTTAATAAAGTGTAGAGTAAGCAGCATTTCTCCCAATGTAGTTATTTTTTAGTGCCTCAAAAAACTAGCAAATAATAATTTTGTTCCTATCCTTTAAAGCATTTAAATTTGGAATTAAGTAGTAGTGATTACATTTTTTATTTTAGTAATTTACAACTGATAATTTTTAATTAATGCTTCTATCCCTACATTTCCTAGGTCTTGTGCTTTGTTTACAAGTGAAATTGATGTTCTGTATGTTATTTTTCCATATTTTAGAAACTGGGAGATTGACTTAAGAGAAAACTCTAATTTCTAAGAGTTGGTTTCCTCATGCTTTAGAAGACATACCATGTCAAATCTGAGTGTTAAATATACAAAAGTAAATTCGTCATATAATATGTATTTCTGTAATAGTCTCATAACTTAGATATCTAATCTACTTTTTGTATTCACATAAAATACAAAACTAATCAGACATAATACCAGAGAATTGTTCACAGATTCTTTTTTTAATTTTAATTTCCCGAGGTCATTGCTTTAAGTAATGTATAGAGTACTAAATGGTAGTAAAAAAGAAAATGAAAACTTGAATTTGCATTCTGACCCTGGTATATGACAAACAATCTTTTTATGGTTCTAATTCCCCAAGTATAAAATGATCATTGGTAAGGATGCCCTCCTAATGCCCATCTAATTAGTAAGATGCCCTTACTAATCTACCAAGATTAGTTCCAATTTTGAAATTCTATTATGCTGACAAACTTCCACCTTTGGTGTCTGTTGACAGATGAATGGAGAAGGCATAGTGTATATATGTGGTGAAATATTATTCAGTCATAACAAAGAAGGAAATCTTGTCATTTGTGATAACATAATTGAACGTAGGACATTATACTGAATGAAATAAGCCAGGCACTAGAGACAAAGACTGCATAAGTCACTTATATGTAGAACCTAAAACAGTTGAACTTACAAATGTAGAGAGTGAAATGAATGATGGCTACCAGGAGTTTGGGGGTCAGGGATGAGAAATGCAGAGATGTTGGTCAGACTATAAAGTTGCAGCCAGATAGATTGACTGATGACTAATGTACAGCATGACAATAGTTAATAATACTGTACTGAATACTGGAACTATGTTTTGAGAGTAGATTTCAGGTGCTCTTGTTACAAAAACAACCCAAACCAGTAACTATGAAGGGATGATATGTTAGCTAGTTGACTCAAATAATCACTTCACTATGTATGTCTATATCAAATCATCATGCTGTACATCCTATTACAAATAATTGTTATTACATAAAATTTAAAAAAAAAATAAGGGCAGAGATTGTCAGAATGGAAAAATGTAAGACCCAACTAGATGCTGCCTGTACTTTTATAAAAACACAAATAGTCAAAAGTAAAGAAAAAGATATATCATACTAAGTATTAAAGAGGAACTTGGAGTGGCCATTATTAATATCAGATAAAGTAGACTTCAGAGCAAAGACTAACACTTCTTTAGGGCCACTTCATCAAAGATGTAACCCTAAATGTTTAAGCCCCCAATAACACAGCTTCAAAATAAAAGAGCAAAAACTGAGAGAATTGTAAGGAAGATAGACACAAAATTATAATCACATATATCCCTCTCACAATAATTTTGTGGAGCAAGTAGGCAGAAAATCAATACAACCAACCAGCTTGACCTAACTGACATTTCAGTCTAATAGTGTGATACGTATACTTCTCAAGTACCCTTAGAGCATTTATCATGATAGACCATATTTTGAACTATAAAATGTGTCTTAATACATTTTAGAAGATTAAAGTCATACAAAGTATGTTCTCTGATCACATTGCATGAAATTAAAAATTAACAGAAATATTTCTGGAATATCTCCAAATTTGTGGAAACTAAATAAAGCACTATTAAGTAACCTGTGGCTCAAAGAAGAAATCAGAAGAGAAACTATAAAAAGTATTTTGAACCAAATGAAATGAAAACATAACACATGAAGATTTGGGGTACTCCTAAAGCAGTACTTAGAGGGAAGTTTATAGGACTGAGCACTTCTATTAGAAAGGGAAAAAAGGTCTGAAATTAGTATCTTCAAATTCCACCTTAAGAACATTAAAAAAAAATCAAATTAAATCCAAGGTAAGCAGAGAAAGGAAATAATAAAGAGTAGAAGTCAATGAAATAGCAGAAAAATATGAAAAAAATCAATAAAACCAAAATCTGATTCTTTGAGATCAATAATCAATAAAGTTGATCATCTTCTAAGAGAAAATTAAAAATAACAAATATTAGGAATGAACATAGAGATATTACCACAGAATGTTTATATATATTCCCACAAAGAAAACTCCTAAGTCAGATCATGTAGGTACATAAATTCTACCAAACATTTAAGAAAGAAATAATGTCAATTCTACACAAACTCTTCTAGAAAATATAGTGTAAAGAATGACTACTTCCCAAATGATTTTATGGACCAGCATTTCTCTAAAACCAAAATCAAATAATACTGCAAGAGAACAAAACTACAGACTAATATCCTTCATAACCATAGATACAAAACTTTAAAAGGAAAATAAGAGGTTAGCAGGGGTAATACAACAACATATTTGAAAAGATAATACATCATCAATAAGTAGGGTTTATCCTAGAATGCAATTTTGATGTAATGCTCAAGAATTATTTCAAGTAATTGACCATAGTAGCAAACAAAATGAGAAAACCGTATGATCATCATAAATAAACAAAGAAAAAGGATTTAGCAAAATCCAGCATTTATGCTTCATAAAGATTCTGAGCATACCAGGAGTAGAAAGGAACTTGTTCAACCTGATAAAGAACACTTATGAAAAACCTACAACTAAGTCATACTTAATGATAAAATGCTATATGTTTTTCCACGAAGATCAATCAAACAGTGCAAGAATGTCTGCTCTCATCACTTCTTTTCAACATTGTACTGGAGGTTTCAGCCAGGGCAATAAGAAAAAGATGAAATAAAAGGCATCCAAATAAGAAAGTAAGAATAAAACTATATTCACAGACCATATAATCATTTATGTAAAAAAAGGAATAGAATCTACAAAGTAGCTTCTAGAACTAATAAGTGAGGCTATAATGTTTGCAGGATTCAAGATCCATGTACAAGATGAATTGGATTTCTATACCCTAGCAGCAGACAATTAGAACTTTTATAATAACAATAACAAAAAATATGACATTCTTAAGGGAACGTGTATGACAAAAAATATGTAAATCCATGCATACTAAAAACTACAAAACTGATAAGAAAAACTAACAAAGACCTAAGTAAGTGGGGAACTATACCATATTCATGGATCAGGAGATTAAACAGTAGTTATGATGCCAGTTCTCCCCAAGTTGACCTTTAGATTCAGTGCAATCCCAAACAAAATCCATGGGAACACTTTTTTTTATAGAAATTGAGGAGCTCATTCTGAAATCACTGTGGATGTACAAAGAACCTGGAATAGTCAAACAGCTTTAAAAAGGAACATAAAATTTGAGAGCCAACAGCAATTTTAAGACTTATAAAACTATATTAATCAAAACATAGTGGCATTGGCATAAGAGTAGAAAAGTAGCTCACTGGAACAGAATAGAAAAGACCAGAATTAAATCTACACATATATGGACTGCTGATTTTTAACAAAGTTGAAAAGACAAATCAGTGAAGAAAGTATAGACTTTTCAATAAATGATATTGGAATAATTGGACATCCATATGCCAACAAATGAACTTCTGTACTTCATATCATACGTAAAAACCTAAAAGTAATCATAGGTCTAAATGTTAAAACCTAAAACTAGAACTGCTAGAAGGAAACAAGAGAAAATTTTGTGGTCTTAAATTAAGCAAAGCATTTTCAGGCAAAACATGGAAAGCATGATCCATAAAAGAAAATCTTGGTAAATTAGACTATTAAAATTGAAAACTTCCATTCTTCTAGAGACACTGTTAAGAGAACGAGAGAAACTGCAGATTAGAAGATATTTGTAAAGTGTATATCTGATCAAGAATACAGTTGTATCCAGAGGACGTAAATAATTCAAAAGTCAGTAATAATAAAAACAAGAACCCAATAGACAAATGGACAAAAGATTTGAACAGACTCTTCACTGATGCTGATCGGGAAATTCCTGAGCAGCATCAGTGAAGAATCTATCACACGGGCCCTCTCCATCCCCCCTAAGGGAAGGTGACCCCGCCTGAAACAATTTTTCTCTTGTTAATAACTTCTTGTCCCACCCTATTTCCTAGAAATTTTGTAAGACTCCTTGGAGCTCTCCTCTCCTTGATAGATGGGATGCTGCCCAACTTGTGAATCGTGCTTAATAAAGTCACTTGGAGCTTCAAAAACAAACAAAAAACAAAAACCAGACACTTCACCAAAGAATGGCTAAAATTAAAAAGACTGACCGTAAGAAGGTTGATGAGGATATGGATCACTGAAATTCTCATACACTGCTGGTTTCAATATAAAATGGTACAGCTGCTTTGGAAAACAGTTTGGCAGTTACCTAAAAGTTTAAATTTATTACCACCATAGAATTCAGCCATTACACTGCTAGGTATTTACCTGAGGGGGATGCAAATCATACCATGACTTGTATATGAACCTTAATGGCAACTTTATTTATAAAAGCCAAAAACTGGGACGCCTGGGCGGCTCAGTTGGTTAAGCGGCTGCCTTCGGCTCAGGTCATGATCCCAGCGTCCTGGGATCGAGTCCCACATCGGGCTCCTTGCTCGGCGGGGAGCCTGCTTCTCCCTCCGCCTGCCACTCTGTCTGCCTGTGCTCGCTCTCTCACTCTCTCTCTCTCTCTCTCTGACAAATAAATAAATAAAATCTTTAAAAAATAAAAATAAAAGCCAAAAACTGTAAACAATCCAAAAATCCAAATGTCTATTAACAGGTGGATGTGTAAACAAATTCTGATATATCTGTACAAAGGAATACTACTCAAAAATAAAGAATGAACTATTGATATACACATTAACAAGGAATCTCAAACTAATTATTGTGAATGAAAGGGATGAGACAAAAAAGAAAATACTATATAATTCAGTTTACATAAAACTATAGAAAATTTCAAATCTGTAGTGATAGAAAACAGACCAGCATTTGTATGTAAGAGGGACTTTTGGGAATAATGGATATGTTCATTATCTTGATTGTGGTAATGGTATTGCAGTAAAGTATTTCTGATTTTTATCAGAAAATGAATTTGAAATACAATAAACATTAGTAAAAAAGATTTACTAATAAGTGTAGGTGTTAAGTTTGCTTTTTTGCTAATGCATACTTTTTTTTTTTTTTAACTTCAGGGCCTTGCCTATTTGCATACTAAGGGCAAAATGCATAGAGATATCAAAGTAAGTTCATTAATATGCTTAAATTAATAACTATTGGAAGGAGTTTTATGATGCTAATTCAATAGTATTTATATTTATATTTTTGTTTTAGGGTGCAAATATTTTATTGACAGATCATGGTGATGTAAAATTAGGTATGTTATTTCAAGTTCCTCAAATTTTTTCCCAAAAAGATTTAATAAAATTAATTTTAAATGAGGATTAACATTGTACAAGCCTAATATTCATATCAAGAATCTCAGTAATATTCATGTTTGAGCCAGTAATTATACTCCTAAGACTGTTAAAGGAAGTTAATCCTAAAGAAAAAAAATCTATATTCATAGAATTATTAATTATACATTATAACAGAAAAAAGTACAAACATAGGGCTAGCAATAGAAAAAATTTAAACTGGGGGGACCTGGGTGGCTCAGTCAGTTAAGCATCTGACTCTTGATTTCGGCTCAGGTCATGATCTCAGGGTCCTGGGAAGGAGTCCCACAAAGGAGTTGGCACTCAGCGTGGAGCCTCCTTGTCCATCTCCCTCTGTTCCTCGTGTGCTTGCTGGCTCTCTCTCCCTCTGTCTCTCTTTGTGTCTCTCTCTCATAAATAAATTATAAAAATCTTAAAAAACTGTTAAGCTATAATAAATCCACTTATGGAACATTATTCAGTCATCAACATTAGTAGTTAAGGAGAATAATAGTAGATTCCCTGAGGTGTTAGTTAAATGATAAAAATGAACTATATGTATATTTAGTTTTTTACAGTCATGTGTAACAACAATAAAAAAAGTATAGAGGAAAAAAAAGACTTTCTTGGGGCGCCTGGGTGGCTCAGTGGGTTAAAGCCTCTGCCTTCGGCTCAGAGGTCAGGATCCCAGGGTCCTGGGATCGAGCCCCACATCGGGCTCTCTGCTCAGCCGGGAGCCTGCTTCTCTTCCCCTCTCTGCCTGCCTCTCTGCTTACCTGTGATCTCTGTCAAATGAATAAATAAAATTAAAAAAAAAAAGAAAGACTTTCTTTAATAGCACCAAAATACTACCCTAGTTGTGTTAGAGTAAAAGGCATCTAGGTGGGTGGTTTATTTTTTTTATCTTTTTTTCCCTAATTAACTTCAATGTGTTTATAATTAATTTTTTATTAACTTGGTTCTTTATAAAGTATGTTTCATTCTGGTAAAGTGCCAAAAAATAATTTTCCTTTAATGAATGTTATAAACCAAGCAAGAAAATATTTAGGCACTCAATTTATATACATTTCCTTAGCATTACTACTGCCATGCCTAAGGGTGAAATTTAGAAATGTGGGTAACTTTATTGAAACAACTAAAATTTTTATTCAATTTTTTTCCTAGCTGACTTTGGCGTGGCTGCAAAAATAACAGCCACCATTGCAAAGAGAAAATCTTTCATTGGCACTCCCTACTGGTAAGATATTATTATGATTAGATTTTGTGCACTTTCATTTCTTCAGAGTTGCTGATCAGCATAGATACTTAGTGATACAATTGATAGTTAAAAATCTGGAAATTTGCATGCTCCTTGATATTGTCATACTTGTGATTGGGTTAGGGAACCTTGATACCCATTTTTATTGTCCAGCTTTCCCTGTGTTAAAGTGCTAATAATTCCTCTTGTCCCTGGAGTTTTGTATTAAGAGGACTCATAGCTATGAGATTTTTTTTAAAAGACTCTTATTTATAATCTCTTGTCATTTTATTAGGCTGCTTTTGGTATTGATTCTCTTTTAATCCAGGACTTCACTTTCTGGTTGTTTAAAATTCATGTATCTTACGAAGTACTGACAAAATGATCTTTCAAAAACACTGCTTTCATCAGTGAAGATAGATAATTGAAATATAATACAAAAGCTAGTAATAAGCCTTAATATATAAAATAATTTAGTGAACATTATAAAAGGTGACAAAGTTTGTGTGAAAGGTTGGATTTTTAAATATGCAGTGTTTGGGTAACTTACTATTTGGAAAGAAATTTAAAGTCGCTCCATACCTCTTACCTAATGCCAAAATAAATTGTATATGGAAATAGTTAAATATAAAAGTGAAACCAAATGAACTATCAGTGACTATCTCCTTTAAAAGTTGAGTAAGCCAGGGTGCCTGTGTGGCTTAATCAGTTAAGCATCCAACTCCTGGTTTCAGCTCAGGTCATGATCTCAGGGTTGTGAGAGCGAGCCCTTCATAGGGCTCTGTGCTTAGCACAGAATTTGCTTCAGATTCTCTCCCTCACCCTCTGCCCCTTTTCCTGCTCCCTCACTCTCTTTCTCTAAAATAAAATAAATAAAATCTTTAAAAAAAAAAAGGAGTAAAGCTTTCTTGGCATAAAAGCATAAAACATTAAAGGGAAAATTGATCGATTTAACTACATGAAAATTTAAAGTTGAACACTAGGTTGAACAAAAGTGAAAGGCAAATAACAAATCAGGAAATGTCCACTAAAATATGACAAAATAGGGGCACCTGGCTGGCTCAATTGGTTAAGCCTCTGCTTTTGGTTCAGGTCATGATCCCAGGGTCCGGGAATCAAGCCCCACGTCTGACTCCCTGCTCAGTAGGAAATCTGCTTCTCTCTCTCCCTCTGACCCCTCCCATCCCCCTGCTTGTGCTCTTTCTCACGAATAAATAAATCAAAAAAAATTTTTTAAATGACAAAATAGGTTTTAATATATTTAATATATATTCTTAATCAGTAGAATGTATTTCGTTAGAAGCAGAGTTATTAAAATAATACATATGTCATGAAATACGAAAATTGTTTCCCCTAATGATGACCAAAAATGTAAATTAATCAAACAACACCATTCTTTTCCACTGAATTGGAAAATATTTGGAATCACAGGCAATGCCTACCACTGTCACTAAATATTTGACAATGAAAGTGGAAATTGTTAGAATAGTTTTGAAGGATAATTTGGCAATAATGTTTTTCAGAAACCTTTAACATTGTTTATGTTTTTTAGTCTAAATTCTGCTTGTAGTAATTTATCAGAGAGACACAGATTATTATATGAAGAACTTTATCACTGTACTTTAATAATGAAAAACTGAGGGAAGGTATGCACGTGCAAGAAGAATTAGTTGAGGAAATTATGTACGTTTATTCAGATCTATGGAATAAATTGCTGATATTAAAAATCCTGTTGTAAAAGGTGAATGGTCAGTGGATAGGCTCATGATATATTATTATTCAAAAAAGCAAGATTAAAAATAACATGTAAGATTAAAAGTAGCATAGTGCCATGTTATAGAAGATACATGTGTGAGTAAAACTTATGGATGTAAATATGTGAAAGAGTGGCTGTCTTTGAGTGGGATCATGTTTGACTTGTTTTCTTCCATATAGTCTAAATTCTCTTTGTCAACACATATCAGTTATAACAACAGGAAAAATAAAGGCCCAATAAATATCACTTAAGTGAAAATTAAAAGAAAACATAGCGAAGTTAGATTATGCCTTTTTCCTTCCTCAGTTTCTTTCTGTGATTGTCCTCCCCTGTGAACATTCTTCTCAAGTCAAAATTTGTTTTTTGTACCCTGATTATATTAGGTATTATTACCCCCCTAGTATATCCATCTGCTCTGTTTATCTTAAGTCCTGCCCTGTCTTAAAAGTGGTGCATACTGTGCCTTTCTTCACACATGGTAGACTGAGCAATCATAGCTTGGCTTCTCACTGCTCCAGGAAGTACAACACTCTTGGTCGACTTGGTGCTACACTTACCTACCACTACTGATTCTGCTGGGCAGAAGAGCTGAAACTCATATGCTTTCTTTAGGTTCCAGCTCAACTTCTGTGAAACTTGGATTTCGTCATTTTGTTCCACAGTAGTCATTATTTTCTTCTCTTTATTTCTATATCCATTCTTAGTACATAGTACTTCATACAGCAGGTACATCTACTTATTTTTAGCGTATGTACTTTATATCCCTAACCCCCTTTAAGTTGAGAGACATTGTGCTATGTAACTTTTTGTAATCTAAATACATGTAGAGGGAACTTCTGGGGGTGCCTGGGTGGCTCAGTCAGTTAAGTGTCTGCCTTCAACTAAGGTCATGATTTCAAGGTCCTGGGATCATGCCCTACATTGGGCCCCCTGCTTGGCAGAAAGTCTGCTTCTCCCTTTCCCTCTGCTGCTCTCCCTACTCATGCTCTCTCTCTCAAATAAATAAATAAACTCTTTTAAAAAATAAAAAATAAAAGCAACTTCTACCTTTGGATATTTAATATAAATTAGTTTTAAAATAGTAAACAGTAAAAAAAGAGTATTTCTCCCAAATATTAATTTATACTTTATAACTTCAAATGCCATCATTATATATCACTGAATCCCAAACAGTAACTACAACTCAGCTACTAAGTTCAATCTTAGATACATTCACAGTTATTTGATAATAGCTCTACACCAATACCCACAAGCATTTCATACTCAAATCAGTCTCTTCTGTCAACCCATTTCATTCAGTCCCCTCTGCCAACTGCATTTGGAAAGCCCTTTATCTTTTTTCCCTTGTATTTTTGAAATAAGGCTTCGAACTCATTCATCTGACTCTGTTTTTATCTCCTCTCATGTCCTTCACATTGCCATGAGTTTTAGAACAAGTTTACCCCCCAGAATTACCGTTTTCACAATAAAGTCTAAGTTTCCTTATATAATCAGTAGGCCATTCATTATCTAGCTCCTACTCTGAGGTTTGTTTTGCAAATACTTTTGAGACCCTCTCAAACTAGCTGTGGTGAACAACCAATTTTCTAAAATTCCCTGCTCATGATAGACTGAAATTTTTTAAGTTAGAAATGAATTACTAAAAAATGATCATGTATTTGGACAAAAGTTAATACTCTCAATTTCTGTACTTAACATAAACTCATAACAAGCAGTTTATGGCTCCATGTAGGGCTGTAGATCATACATTGAATAGCACTGTCCTATCACCTTTCCAGGTGTTTTGTGCTCTCTGTCTCCCTGCATTTGCACTTGTTTCCTCTGACTAAAATGTTGAAGATCTTCACCCTGCCTTAGCTCCCTGCTGATTCATTCTCACCTCTTTTGGGAATGTTTTTGACCATCATAGAGATTTAGGTATTCTTTTCTTTTCTGGTATTATATGACAAGATTCACAAAACAGAAACTAAAGACAACACAAATTTTCCTCAGAGCACGAGCCTTCAGAGACGATCCCAAGATTTTTAAATACTGAATTTTAAAAGAGTGTATCTATATATATACTTTCTTTACTAAGTCTTTCCTAGTAAACATCTGTCAGCCTCTTTCCCTCTAGTTCAGTGAATCTAACAAAAAATAGCAGATTTCCTGTCACTTTTAAAAACTAAAGATGTTATATTCACTGATTCCCTCTAGGATGGCCCCAGAAGTTGCAGCAGTAGAAAAGAATGGTGGCTACAACCAGCTCTGTGATATCTGGGCAGTGGGAATAACAGCAATTGAACTTGGAGAACTCCAACCACCTATGTTTGATCTCCATCCAATGAGGTGTTCTTACTATCTACAATTATGTAGTTATTAATAAAGTCTTTGAGGAGAAAGAAATATTGATAACCTGGGTGTTCCCAGCTCATTTTCAAATATGTCAAAATAGTAAAGGTGTTGTAAGGGACCTGGGGGTACTAATTGCACCTAACATTTGCTCTCTTTTATTGCTGTTCCTAAGGTAGCATGGGGTGAATTGTCAGTACTATTTGAAGATTTTCCGTAAAACAAATCATTAATAATCATTACAATGATTACAATAATCTAGACAACTAGAACATGGCAGTTATCATTCAAAAAGCTTTTTTAAGTCTTTACATTCATTCTTCCATCAATTGAACCAGTTTCTTTTTCTGTTCTAAGCTGAATTATAACCAAATGATAAAGGATGTGGATGAGATTTTTTTTTTCTATTCTTTTTTTATTTTGTTTACTTTTCTTTTGTCAAGGGATAATGAAGAGGTAGCTTTGCTTAGCATAATTAGTATTTACATTATAGGACATATTGTCTCTCAGAAAAAAGAGAGTGTTTGAAAGGATTTTTAGTACTTTGAAGGAAAATGTAAATTGTGCTAAAATTTGAACTGTTATATAGTATAAAGCTGAAAAGAAAACAGAGTGGGGAAAGTGTTCTTCTAGCATGATGGACAGTAGATTAGTATATATTATATAAAGAATTCATTTAGTGACTCTAGGGCAAAAGATAGATTGTTTTTGATACACAAGATACAAAGAAACTTGAAAAACTATTTGACCTCATAAGTAACTAAAGATACACAAGGTAAAAGATATCTACTTTAAGCTGGAATGCCATTAAGTAGAGACCTTCAGGAAAATAATTTGATATTGCTTGTTATGGGCAATACAAATGTTTCATTGATTCTACTACTTGGAAAATTATACTTAGGAGATTATCCAAGAAAAGGAAAAGCTAAGAATTATCTGTTTCAGGTTAATAAGGGAAAAAAACCTAAATATCCAATAGCTGGTAAATTATGTGGTTTAAAAAAAATTGTTTTTTTAGTTGGTGAATTGTTAAGCAAATTCTTTTAGCCATTAGTGCAGCTATTACATATGTATAAACCAAAGCAACATGAAAAATTGATTATTAGTGAAAAAGCAATGTAAAATTACCTTATGTAATTATAATAATTGGTTAAATAAAAACTAAAGAGCAGAGGATTTGAAATAATGTCTCAGGGTAGTAGTAATATAATCTTTATATAGGAATAATTTCATTTAAAAAAAATAAAATATCTTTGATATTTAAAAAAGGACTAAGGAGTTTGCTTAGAAACCTGTAAAGGGTTTTGTAGAAAATATTGAAATAGAGCATTTTAGAATTTCCTTCTTCAATCTTCCATCCTTCTGCCCCCACAGCCCTAGAAAATGAGTCAAAGGTGAATTCATAGAGAAAGTCCTCTTGCACATTGACTTGCACATCATTCATAATGAGAAAATGTGGGAAATTATTATCTGAAAGAGGGGAAAAGACTAGGAAGTACATATAATTTGCCTGTATACCCAAAATAATTATAGAGACAAATCTTCCATTAAGCATACAACCTAATGTTAGAGTAATATATCATCTCTGTCTTACAGAATGATACATAATTCTATATACTTGTGCATAAGATACAATGCTAGTTATATATGTTAACAGTATTGTAATAAAACCTTCTCTAACATTTGGTAGCTTTACCTTGTGAATAAGAGCTTGTTTGAAATTTAAATATCCTCTCTATACCTAGGAGAAATTTTCTGTAAGATATCTGAAATATAAAAAATTTGATTGCCAGGGGTTCCTGGCTGGGTCATTTGGTAGTGTATGTGACTCTACATCTCAGGGTTGTAAATTAAAGCTCCGTGTTGGGTATAGAGATTACATACATACATATATACATATTAAAAACCACATTATTGGTAAACTTAAAAAAAAATAATATCTTTTTTAAAAAATTTAATTTCCATATTCCATACCAGTTTTCATCAGTGCCTACATATTTAATAATTTGTATAAATGCATTACAGAATATTCATTCTGATTATTAGATGAAGTAATAAAAGTATTTCAATATTGCTCTTTAACTGAAAATTTTATTCCAGGGCCCTCTTCTTAATGTCAAAAAGTAATTTTCAGCCTCCAAAACTAAAGGACAAAACAAAATGGTAAGTTAATGAATGTATAGATAGATTTATAGAATTTTACAGATGAAAAGGAGACAGGTTCAGTTCCCTTATCTTATAGACAATGAAACTGAAGCCCAGAGCTATTAAACAGTTTTCCTGAAGTTATGTATCTAATTTACTTGCAGAGCTGTGGCAAGGATATAGGTTTATTTTCTTGATAATTCCAGTTCCTTAGAAATTTAGAGTAATAAGAAATAGGAACAAATCCACATCACCGTGTCAATGCAAAAGATTTTTATGATCATCTCTGGTAAAACTCTAATCATTTTCTTAGTTTTTTAGAAGCTTGGGTAAGAAGTGTGGTGAGGAAATCATTGGAGATGAATAGATTAAAATTTTGAAGATTCGGGGTGCTTGGGTGGCTCAGTCATTAAGCATCTGCTTTCGGTTCAGGTCACGATCCCAAGATCCTGGGATCGAGCCCCGCATCGGGCTCCCTGCTCAGCAAGAAGTCTGCTTCTCCCTCTCTCACTCCCCCTACTTGTTTTTCCTCTTTTGCTGTCTCTCTCTGTCAAATAAATAAAATCTTTACAAAAAAATAAAAAAATAAAATTTTTGAGATTCATATCTTTGCCTTGGATCCTATTACTTCTGTTAAATGCCATGTTGACTTTTATGGAAGGTAATATGAAAAGGTTTCCCAAGTACCATGACATTTATCACTGTTGACTTTTTCTGCCTTCCTTACCTAATATTCAAAAACATTATTATTTGTTTTCCTAATTTCTTCTTTTTCGTACTAGTGAACCAGTTTTTAATTTAATTGTATTTTTTCAGTGTTCCAAGATTCATTGTTTATGTACCACACCCAGTGCTCCATGCAATACGTGCCCTCCTTAATACCCACCACCAGGCTCACCCATCCCCCCACCACCCTCCCCTCCAAAACCCTCAGTTTGTTTCTCCAGAGTCCACAGTCTCTCATGCTTCATCTCCCCCTCCGATTTACCCCAATTCACTTTTCCTTTCCTTCTCCTGATGTCCTCCTTGTTATTCCTAATGCTTCACAAGTGAGTGAAACCCTATGATAATTGACTTTCTCTGTTTGCCTCTTCTTAAAGTCCATTAAGACATCTTTAATTGGATGATAGAAATTGAAAATTATTTTCTGGTAATGTTTTCCCATGCATGTAATAAGAGAGACCATGCAAATAAAAGTTTCCAAGTTCCTAAATTCAGAATTCTTCATCTAGATTTAATGGATCTCTTATTGGGAGAGGCCCATGGGCTCCCCAAATTCTGTGTTTATATTCATTCTTCTAGGAAGACAGTCCATATCTTGTTTCAGATTCTAAGAGGCCTGTCCCCAAAAGAGGTTCTAAACTACTGTTTTGTGTTTTACTGGCCCGTCTGTGTACATAAAGTATTACTTAGGATCCAGGCCATTCTGGGGATGATGCCAGGAGCGAAGGGAAAATTCCACTGGAAATAAAGGAGTTTATAACTTACTGTGGCTGTATTCTTTTGTGGTGATAAGGGTTTCTTCCTAATCCTTTTTACCCTAGACTCCTAAGCAACTGGAACTGGAGGACTTTATGGCAGTTATGACTGGATATTCATTCAGGAATGAATGACTACTAGCTCTCATAGCCAAATTCAGTCAGATTTGAGAGCAGTCGCTGCCTTTGGAGTACCTTTGCCAGTCTCAGAGTACTCTCTGACTGTTATTCCTACGACAAGTTGCCAAATATAATGTAGTGGTTTGATTTCTTGGCAAGAGAACTGCTACGTGGTTGCTCTCATTCCTAAGAAATTCAGTGAGCCTATAAGGGTTTAGATAATCTTTTACATTACCCCAATACCTCCATGCCATTCTTTTGTTATAGGAAAACATTTATATATTAGATAAATTTAACCAATGAGAAAATGCCATTTTGATTCCCAAGTGGCACCTAGAATACAAGATTATAAATGACACAGCTGCCCATTTCTAATTTTTTGTGTATTTTTAGAGGTTATGTGTTACTGTTTTGCTAACTAATTTCATTTTACTTATAGAGGAACCTGATACCTGTTTTCAAGGAATATACTGTGCTTTGGGTTTTGTTTTTTGTCTTATATAGAGCTAAGAGGCCTAAGAGAAAAATCATGTGTTTCAGACTTTCAAACTGCTTATAAATTAGTTTTATTTAGTAACACCAAAAAACTAATATTTGTGAAATATTTTTGTACATGTCTTTTTTTGTTTGAAGGTCATCAACATTCCATAATTTTGTCAAAATAGCACTAACCAAAAACCCCAAAAAAAGACCAACCGCTGAAAGACTTCTGACTGTAAGTCAATTTAAATTATAGAAGAATTTTCTATAGTCATGCAGTAAGTAGGCCTATCACTTGAATAAAAGTATTTAGGATTTTTAATATAAAAATTTAGTGATCTCTTACTGCAGGGGTCAGCAAACTTTCTGAGAAAAGTTAGATAGTAAACATTTTAGGCTTTGGGGTCTCTGTTGCAACTTCTAAATTTCGCCATTGAAGCACAAAAGCAGCCATAGACAGTATACTTGAATAGGTTTGGCTTTAATACTCAACACTTGATTTACAAAAAGAGGCAGTGCCCCAGATTTTGCCCATTGGCTTTAGTTTGCCAACCCCTGCCTTAAAGAAAACTCTTTAAAATGTTGCTGTCATCTTCCTTGGTTTCTTATGTAAATTTATAGAATGCTCTGTGTTTATTTGTAAAATACTTTTATATTAGAAAAAGTCAATGATTACAGCTGTCTAAGGAAACCAAATGTCAAAATTGAATTATGTATCTTTGTACATTTATACAATGTTATTGAATTAAATGTTTGCAAATTTGGAATATACATGCTTTTTTCTTACTGTGATAAGTATTCATTTGCATATATATCACCATAGTGACATAAGTAATGTCTAGTTGTTATAGCCAAGGTTGTACTTTTGCATCCTAATGTAGATTAGATAACTTTACTTAGAAAAATTTTTCATGTTATAAACTTAGTCCACAAGGGTGCTTTAGTTTGATAATATATAATTATGGTTTCTCTGATTAATATTTTTACTAATACGTTCTCTAATTTATTTGTATTAGTAGGCTCCCATATGCTTGTCTCTGATAGTTACTGGATGAAAAATTACAAATAACATTTTCTATAAACAATGATATAAAAGCATACTCATGAAACTCTTTTTTGTTTTGTTTTGACGTAGCATACGTTTGTAGGGCAGCCAGGTCTCTCTAGGGCCCTAGCAGTCGAACTGTTGGACAAAGTGAATAATCCAGACAACCATGCACATTACACTGAAGGAGATGACGATGACTTTGAGGTAAAGAGTGTTTGCGGTCTGATACCTGAAAATACATGTTTAATATGGTCTGAGAGTTTATTTTCTGATTTACTCTTTTAGTTATAACAGATTTAGCCACAAAGATTAATTAGTAATGTAAACTAAACTTATCCTGCATATAATTACCAGTTAATACTTTTTAAAAATTTGCAATATAACGTAACTGGTTGACACTTTTTCTGGAAAGAACGAGGATTACTAGTCTAATTAAAACTACTCATATCATTTTATTTTCCTAGTTGATTTGCCCAAGGTTATTAAGAGGTTTCCAAAATTAGAATCAGGTCTTTTTCCTCTCCCAGAAATCCAGAACTGCTTTCCCTTCTCCCTAGACCTCAGATTCTGGTGAAAGTCTGATCTCTCCCTGACGAGAAAGGACATCTGTAGAAGGAAATAAAAGATTTTAGGAACAGTGCTTTGAACCAAAAGAACGAAGAGTTAGCCAGAGCACATGCACATATGATTTTTCACAAAAGAGGCTCTCTAGAAGTTCAGTTGGTCATTTTTTAGTTTCTCTGTTATACAGGTTATTAACAGAATACAAATGATTTTTAAAAAATTAAGTTGAGGTTCCCACAGAAATTTTATCCTTTCCAATACTTGTTGAAGACTATTATGTTTTCTATATTACATTTAGCGCTAGTCCTATGTTTTCTTTCTCCGAAAACATTGTAAAATCTTTTTGAATATATTCTATTTAACAAGAAAACTTGTAAGTCAGGAATGTGGGACTTCCTGCCCATTGTCAGGTACCTACTTAAGCTTGTATAAAACATAGCTGTGGGGGCACCTGGGTGGCTCAGTGGGTTAAGCCTCTGCCCTTGGCTCAGGTCATGGGTCATGATCTCAGGGTCCTGGGATCAAGCCCCACATTGGGCTCTCTGCTCAGCAGGGAGTCTGCTTCCCCCGCCCCACCCCTCTGCCTGCCTCTCTGCCTACTTGTGATCTTTCTCTCTCTCTCTCTCTCTCTCTCTGTCAAATAAATAAATAAAATCTTTAAAAAAAAAACAACAACTTTAAAAACAGAGCTGTGTTTTTTTCACCAGGGTTTCTTCCTCTCCTTTTAGGATTTCTTTTTATTTCTGTGTTTCTCTGAATTTATCTCATTTCTCTTTATGCCTTTATTTCCTTTTCTATCTCTACCTTCACTCTGGCAAGACTATAGAACCAAACATTTTGTTATTATTTATTGAAGTGAATGTTCTGCTTTATGTTCTTAAGTTTTGAATTATATCATGTAAGTATCATGATAACTACTAACACTCTTTGGGTAGTCATTGTGTGCCAAGTGTTAGACCAGATAATTTTCACATTAATTCATCTAATACTCAGAACAGTCCTTTGCAACAGATTCTATTAGTGTCCACATTTTATAAATGAGGGAATAAAGGAGAAAGAATAGAAGTAATTTGCCCAAGAGCAAGCCTATCATTTAATTAATAGGACACTATTTCTATGTATGTATTCAATAGAAATAGTCAATTAAATAATATTTGAAAATTAATCTTTAAAAATTAATCATTGCCTAGTGTATAGCATTGTCTTACCCTTGTCATTAGGTAACTGATGAATATTTTATTTTATATTTTATTTATATATTTTATATTTTATTGAGTGTTAAATGAACTTCTAGTTGAAAATATTGAATAAGCTGGCCATTCATAGATTTTTTTTTACATTAACCATCATTTGCAGACTTGTAATAATTAAGATATTTATCCCTTAAAAATTAAAAAATTATTAAAATTGTTGCAGCTTAAATGTGGTATTGGTATTACTTGATTCCCCAATTTGTCTTTCATTTGTTATATAAATAACGAGACACTCTTTTTATTCCCCACATCATTTTGCTGGGCTTCCCAGATCCACTCTACCTCCTAAGTTCTCCATTTCTGTTTAATGATAAAACCATACTTTTCAGTTCTTGAAATCCCTGTGCCAGGTAGTTGGGAACACTATGGTGTATGAGATTCACTCTATCCCTGCCTTCAAAGAACTTACGGTACAGTCTTAAAGGAAACTCAGAAATGCCAACAAATAATTTACAAGTGTGATAACAGTTATGGAATGGGAAATACAGTGTGCCGTGGAGGCAAATTTTAGAGACAGGAAAGGACTTGCTGTAGAAGTGGTATGTAAGTTGAAACCTGAAGGAGAAATCGGAATTAGAGGAAGAGAACAGGCAGAATTGTTCTGAGCAGAGGGAATAATAGCATGTTAGAAAGCCTGGTGATAAAAATGAAGGCTACATACTTGAGGAGCTACAGAAAGGTTAGTCTGATTTGTATAGAAAACAAGGAAGAAGAATGGTGGGAGATGAAATTATGGAGCTAAACACTGGCCATTTCAAACCATGTTAAAAATTTGGGGCTTTCTGCTCTCGGCTCAGGTCATGATCCCAGGGTCCTGGGATCGAGCCCCACATTGGACTCTCTGCTCCGTGGAGAGCCTGCTTCCTCCTCTCTCTCCCTGCCTGCCTCTCTTGCCTACTTATAATCTCTGTCAAATTAAAAAAAAAAATTGGGGGCTTTATCTAAAGGTGGTAGAAACCATTTAAGGGTAAGGGAGTGACATAACTATGTGCATTTTTAAAGATCTCCATTTCTGAAAATCTTTTAAGAGGCTACTGAGGTCATCCAGGATGGAGATGGGTGGTGTTTTAGACTAGGAATGTAGAACAAGAATGAAGAAAAGTGGACTAATTCAGGAATTCTTTGTGAAAGTTGGGGATTGGATGAAGACATGAGGGTAGAGGATGAATAAAGATTACTGCTAGGTTTTGATTTGAATGCCTAAAGGGGTATAAAAGTGCCTCATTTATTGAGGTAGGAACACTAGAGTAAAATCTGGTTTGGGAAGAAAAGGAGTTCGATTTTATGTATAATAATTTTGATGTTGCACAAAACTTCCAAATGGAGAGGTCTCATAAGGGATTAGATATGTGGTTGTACCTTGGGGAGAAAAGTTTGGACTACAGATATAAATTTGGAGGTCATTAAGTATAGAAGTATGGGCGCCCGAGTGGCTTAGTGTGTTAAGCGTCTGCCTTGGGCTCAGGTCATGATCCCGGGGTCCTAGGATCAAGCCCCGCATTGGACTCTCTGCTTAGCGGGGAACCTGCTTCCCTCTCCCCCTCTGCCTGCCTCTCTGCCTACTTGTGATCTCTCTCTGTCAAATAAATGAATAAAATTTTTTAAAAAGTATAGAAGTAGTTAATACCTTAAAGAGTAAATGTGAATACTCACGGGAAGCATGTAGAATGAGAAAAGAAGAAGAGGGCCTAAGATAGCATCCTGAGATTTCTTCCAAAATTTAAGAATCAAGTAGGCTAGGGGACAAGTGGGTGGCACATTCAGTTAAGTGTCTGACTCTTAGTTTCAGTCAAGCCCTGTGTCAGGCTCTGCACTCAGCATGGAGTCTGCTTAATATTCTCATTCTCTTTCTGTCCCTACCCCCGTGCCCTCTCTCTCACCTCCCTCTCTCTAAAGTAAATAAATAAATCTTTAAAAAAAAAGAATCAAGTAGGCTAGGAGGAATGGCAAAGGAATGATTAAGATCATTAAAAGAAGGAAGGAAAGTTTTAACAAGAATATTGCCTAGAAGATAAGTTAACTCTTTGGATTTTAAGTGGTGGTATGCTTGATTACTTTTTTAAAAGGATAATACTCAAAATTATCGAGGTGAAGTTAGATTGGAGTGGTTTGAAAAATAAGTATAGCAATACATTTATGCAATTTAGTTGTGAAAGGGAGAGGTAGGATGAACAGTGGCTAGAGGAAATTGAGTTGGTGGGGGTTTATTTAATTAGTTATTGTTTATGTGGGGAAGGTAATTTTTAATAGGATTAAATGCTTATGAAAAGGATCCAATAGATAGAGATGAGAAAGATTTAAGAGGAACAAGATGAATAGGCAAAGTCTCTGAGAAAGGAGGAGAGGCTGGGATCTAGATTATGGGACACTTGATCTTAGGTATGAAGCACTTCTTCGCCTGCATGAGAGGAGGATAGTTGAGATTATTACCAGAAGATATTTTCTCTTTTATGATTCCAGTTTTCTCTGTGAGGTAAATGGCAAGGTCATCTCTTGAAAGTCTGAGGGAAAATGATTGGGTTTGGAGAGTATGGAGAAAAGGTGTGAAATAGTAATTAAGGAGAAGGATTGGGTTAAATGATTAGACAAGTGTTTGTGGGCAAAGTTGAAGCCTCAGATGAGATGAATTTTCAGTGTGGCCTGCTCAGTGACTTTCCTTCAGTAGGAAAACACAAAAGTAGCTTAATTCATCCAAAATTGTCATTCTGGCATGCCAGAGTACTGAAGGGCAGTGGGGCAAAGGGCATTTAGGATATTGGCAAGAAATTGCTTGAAATTGTAGACCACCAGATAAAACTGGATAGGAAGAAGAGTGAAGAGAAACGCTGATAGGGGATAACAAGGTAATGAGTCAGATGGACTTGGAATTCCAATGTGAACATGAAATAGCACAATGGGAATAAATGAGAGTGAGCTCAAAGGCTGAGAAGTTTGGAGCATAGCATGAGTTTGAGTATCAGAGCTGATGGCAAGGTCCGGGGGTGATCTTAGGACTTGAGAGTGTATTGAAGTCTGGAAGAGTGAGATGAAGTCAGAAAACTTAAGTCCCAAACAATGGGCTGTTGAAGTCCCTTGGTATGACGGTGGGTCTTAAAGTAGAGGAGAAAACGTATGAACCACTGTCATTCATCAGTGAATGAGAATGAGTCATTAGAAATTTGATAGAACCAAGATGCCCTACAACAGACGAATGGATAAAGAAGATGTGGTCCATATACACCATGGAGTATTATGCCTCCATCAGAAAGGATGAATACCAGACTTTTGTAGCAACATGGACGGGACTGGAAGAGATTATGCTGAGTGAAATAAGTCAAGCAGAGAGAGTCAATTATCATATGGTTTCACTTATTTGTGGAGCA
>PISX010026448.1:0-24478 GCA_004024625.1 Mellivora capensis | reverse complement strand
AAGAGGCTCCTGCTACACAAGCCCTCCGGCTCCTGGCTCTGCAGGGCGCAGCTCTGTAGAGCCAACACTAACTGGACTCCATACGTTTTGGTCTGTAAGTGCCAGAGAGGCTTATTACAAGGCGATTTCAACTAGAAGGCAGTTTTCTATCACAAACATTGAAAAAAAATTCTATTTCCCACACAGATCTTATATTTAATGATTCAGTTTGCAAACATTTAACACTGTGTTTTTGCCAAGCCCTGTGTGTGGTGCAGGTCTCAGTGGTTCCCCATGGGAGGTTACTCCCTGCATATCACCAATCCTGTCTTAAAATTGCATATTTATAATAAATTGCATCTGCAGCTCTCTACATGTTGCTTTCTTATTGATCCATTCATTTAGTCAACAAATATTTGAGGAGTCTGTGCAAAGCACTGCAGAAGTCCATTATGTTTACATGTACTCCACTTTTACATTAAAGTGTTTGCCGAAATAATTTTCCAGTGGGCATATATATATATATATAATCCATATTCCATATATATCTTAATCCATATATATATACGTGTGTGTGTGTGTGTGTGTGTGTATATATATATATATATATATATATATATATATATTTTTTTTTTTTTTTAAAGATGGGTGCAGAGGGAGAGAGAATCTCCAGCAGGCTCCACGCGCAGCACGGAGCCTGACACCGGACCCCATCTCACCACCCTGAGATCATGACCTGAGCCGAACTCAAGAGTCGGACAATTAACTGACTAAGCCCCCAGGTGCCCCAATGGGCACATATTTTTCAAATGAAGTTTTGTTATTGTTTTTAAAGCAGTAGTAAATTTATTATGGACTTTATGGCTAATCGAATTCTTTACCTTAAGAATTTTAAAACTTTTTAGTAATTTATTCCTTGGAATGCTATCCCAAGGAGGAGTCAACTTAAGAAACCAGGACGAAATTGCCCAGGATTTATTGTCTCTATAATAATTTAACTTCTATGCTTTTCAAAATCAGCAGAAAAAAGAAAAGACACAATTTAATAGTATAGATTTAACAGTGCTTAATTTATTTGATTTTATTCTGGGACTGACTTTTTACATAATGACTCTATTAGAGTATCTGGCACAAAACACACATGATAATTTAAATATTTCATTTCCCTCTTTCACATTCATGTGCCAAATAAGCAAGTGTCATCAAACTCATTCACTAGAAAGTGCTTCTTTACAAAAAGCTATACTCTAAAAATCCCACAAGGTACTGATCCACTATAAGGAAAAGCATCTCATTGCATAATTTAATTTAGCATTTGTGTTAATATTTTCCAAAGGGAAAAAAATAAAATGTGTAAATAAAAAGGGAGAGATTAGTTATAAAGATTTGGTTCATGCGATTATGAGGCTAGCAACTCTAAAATCTAAAGGGTTGGCCAGAAGGCTGAAGGCCCTAGAAAGTTCCTGTTCAAGGTCAAATCCAAAGGTGGTATGCTGGAGAATTCTCTCTTGCTTGGGAGAGACTGATCTTTCTGTTCTACTCAGGCCTTCAAATGATTGCATTAGAGCCATTCACATAATGGAAGACAATCTGCTTTACTCAGGGTTTACCTATTTAAATGACAGTCTTAGTAAAAAACACCCTGCCAGTTGAAACATAAAATTAATCATCACAGTACAGGAAAATTATGAGACACAAAGCCTTCTTAGATGGAGAGAATATTTCCTCCTAGCTCTGAACTATAGGATGACTATCTTTGGGGACTTTTGGAGGGTCATTAGATACTGAAGACCGGCTAACAAGTCAGATTCATGCCATTTTGAAAGATGTTTAAAAAAAATATTTTTCTAAATTTTTTTTAAACATTTTATTCATTTGACAGAGAGAGTGAGAGAGCATAAGCAAGGGGAGCAGCAGGTTCCTTGCTGAGCAGGGAGCCCAATATGGGGCTTGATCCCAGGATCCTGGGATCATGACCTGAGCCGAAGGCAGACGCTTAACCCTCTGAGCCACCCAGGCACCCCTAAAAAACTTTTTTTTTTAAAAAAGATTTTATTTATTTATTTGACAGACAGAGATTACAAGTAGGCAAGAGAGGCAGGCAGGGAGAGAGAGGAGGAAGCAGGCTCTCCGCGGAGCAGAGAGCCCGATGTGGGGCTCGATCCCAGGACCCTGGGATCATGACCTGAGCCGAAAGCAGAGGCTTTAACCCACTGAGCCACCCAGGCGCCCCACCCCTAAAAAAAAATTTTTAAAAAGAAAGTCATCAGGCCCAAGAAGTTTGTAAGAGGTGACTGGTGATTTTTCAAAACTATCTAGGTAATTTCCATATAATTCAGTACAACTAAGTGCTCAGTTCAAAGTGTTTTGATAAATGTATGTTCCCCTGTAAACATCACCTAAATAATTTCCATCACTCCACAAAGTTCTCTATTTATGCCATATATCATGTTTAGTAATACATAATATATTTTAATTCTTATTAAAAATTTTGAAGTAGGCAATATTATTTCCGTTCTAAAATTTAAAAGGAAATTTGTAGAAGTCACAGCATTTGTCCAATCAACCAGCTACTTACTCAGTGATAATGTTGGAATTTGAACCTAGGCATGCCAATTTCTCCAATTACTTAATCATTGTGGGGCACTAACTCCTCAAATACTTCAGTACCACACTTCTCATTTACAACATCAAATTAAGTCAGTTCCATGGGCAAGCCACACTCAGCATTCCCCTTCTCCCATTTACTCTCTTAGGTAGTTGTGCACTCCTCTGTAATCCTTACCATATTATAGTTGACCCTTGAACAGTGTTGGGGTTAGGGGTGCTCACCCCCTGTGCAGTTGAAAATCCACATATAACTTTTGATTCCCCAAAAACTTAACTACTAATAGCCTACTGTTGACCAGAAACCTTACCAATAATATAAACAGTTGATCAACACATATTTTATATAAGTATTATACATTGTGCTCTTACAATAAAGTAAGCCAAAGAAAGGAAAACATTATTAAGAAAATCATAAGGAAGATGGGGTGCCTGAGTGACTCAGTCAGTTAAGCATCTGCCTTTGGCTCAGGTCATGATTCCAGGGTCCTGGAATCAAGCCCTGTGAAGGGCTCCCTATTCAGCAGGGAGTCTCTATTCCTTCTCCCTATGCCCCTTCTCCCAACTCATGCTTTCTCTCAAATAAATAAATGAAATCTTAAAAAAAGGAAAAAAAAAGAAAGAAAGAGAATCATAATGAAGAGAAAATACATCTATAGTACTATACTGCATTTATGGAAAAAATCTGGGTATAAGTGGGCCTACACAGTTCAAACCTGTGTTGTTCAACTACAATTTCTTCTACTTCTTTTTTTTTTTTAAGATTTTATTTATATTTGACAGAGAGAGACACAGCGAGAGAGGGACTATAAGCAGAAAGAGTGGGAGAGGGAGAAGCAGGCTTCCTGCTGGGGAAGAAGCCCAATGCAGGGCTCAGTCCCAGGACCCTGGGATCATGACCTGAGCAGAAGGCAGATGTTTAACGACTGAGCCACCCAGGCGCCCCAGTATAGTTTCTTCTACTTCTTTAATCCCAGAGACTACTCCAGTGATCTAAACATAATGGTAATTCAACAAATGTTTGTTAAATAAATAAAACACAGTATTATAATTTTGAATATTTATGTAAGTTTTCCTGTTTTTGAATGCTCACTAATGAGGAACATTTTAATTACTCTTTTCATGTGTCTGGATTGGTGCTCTACTGTGAATCATAGAGACATATTTCTAAAGAAATAATCCTAAAAAATAAGGATTATAATTCTGAAGAATAATATTAAGCTTCATTAATAACAATAAGCAAATAATAATTAGAACCTCTAATTATTGAGCATTTATTACCTAACATGCTCTGCAAAGTAATTTATTTACTTATTCTCATTTAGTAATCAAAAACATAGTCTCTAAAATCAGACTTCTTGAACTAAAATCCTACCTCTACTTCTTCTTAGCTATGTTTCTTGTGTAAATTATTTTATATCCATGTGCTTCAGTCTCCTCATCTTTGATATGGGATAATAATTACTACATACCTACATAATTCATGAGACTTGAACAATGAAAAATGCTTTAAAAAGTGTTTGATACATAAAAAGCAATCTTTTTGTTATTTGCAGTAATCTTTAAATTATTTATTTATAAAATATTTTATTTATTTATTTTTGAGAGTGAGTGAGACAGAGTACATGCAAGCACGAGAGGGGGGAGGGGCAGAGGCAGAAGCGGACTCCCCATTGAGCATGGGGACTCCAATGGGGGACTTCCCCTGGGACTCTGGAATCATGACCTGAGTGGAAGACTAACTGAGCCACCCAGGTGCCCATCTTGTTAAAATTTTTTAAGATTATCAATTATCTTAAGTTATCTTTCTTAATTAATTTATAAAATCAAGAATATTTTGGTTCATACTACCCCCACAAAAAATTTTAAGTAAGATTTCAGAATGACTTTTCCCTGCAGATTTTTGATAGAATCACCACATCATATTCATGTATAAAACATATATCTGAACTGAAGAACTGCACTAGATGTAAAATAACACCAATAACAAACAAAATCATTAACTCTGGAAACTTTGTTTTAAAGCAAATACTGAGGTGAGAAAGCCTAAATTGCAGAACAATAATTCAGAATTCTCTTGGTTCATGTTAGGATGAACAAGGGAGTAGATCTGCATTTTGTGGGGTTATTACTAAAGGTGAATATTTAGCTAAGAAAAATCCAATATGGTAAAAGACTAAATTTTTTCCCCTATAACCAGTAGCAAAGAAAGAAACAAAAGTGTCTTTATTTTAAGTTAACATGATCTTGTACCAACAAAAGGCTAAGGAATCCACTAAAAAACTATGAAAACTAATAAATAAGTTCAGCAATTTTGTAGGATACCAAAATATATACACAGATATCAGTTGTATTCCTATACAATAACACTGAGCAACGTGAAAATAAAGTCAAGAAAACAATACCATTTAAAATGGTATAAAAATAAAATATTTAGAATAAAGTCAATAAAATGTATACTCTAAAACTTTCAAAACATCATTGACATAAAGTAAAGAAGATCTAAATAAATGAAAAGATATCCCATGTTCATAGAGCAGAAGATTCAATATTGTTAAGATGGCAAACTGATCCACATAGTGTAGGCCCTATCAAAATTTCAGCTGAATTCTTTGTATAGTTTGACAAACTGAACCTAAAATTCATAACGAAATTCAAGAGGCCCACGGTAGTCAAACAATTCTGAACAGGAAGAACAAAGCTAGAGGACTTGCACTTCCCAATTTCAAAACTTGCTTTAAAGCAACCGTAATCAAGACAATATGGTACTAACATAAGAACAGACATATAGATCGCTGGAACAGAACAGGGAATCTGAAAATAAACCCTCACATTTATGGTTAATTGATTTTTGGCAAAGGTGCCAAGACAAGTAAATGGGGAAAGAATAATCTTTTCAACAAATGTGCTGAGAAATCTGGATAGCCATAGGCAAAAGAATAAAGTTGGACCTTTACCTCATACCATAAACAAAATTAACTCAAAATGTATCAAAGACCTAAATGTAAAAACTAAAACTACAAATCTGTTAGAAAAACATAGACATACATCTTCGTGATCTTGGATTTGGCAATGATTTTTTAGATATAAAACCAACAGCGTAAGCACCAAAGGAAACATGGACAAATTAGACTTCCTCAAAATTCAAACTTTTGTGCTTCAAAGAATACTATGAAGATATTAAAAAGGCAACTCACAGAATGCGAGAAAATTTTTGTAAAATATATATCTCATAAGGGATCTGTCTCTAGCCTATATAAAGACCTCTCAGAACTTAATAAAGACAAAAAACCCAATTAAAAATGGGCAAGAGATCTGTAAAGATATTTTTCCAAAGAAGATATGCAAATGGCCAACAAACGCATGAAAGCATGTCCAGGATCATTAGTCACGAGAGAAATGCTAATCAAAATCATATTGAGAAACCACTTCATACCCATAAGGATGGTTATAAAGAAGTGAGATAATGAGAAGTGTTGTTGAGGATATGAAGAAATCAAAGCATCACACACTGTTGCTGGGAATGTAAAATGATACAGCCACTTTGGAAAATAGTTTGGCAGTTTCTAAAAAAATGAAACACAGTTATCATTTGACTCAAGAATTCTACTCCAGGTATATACTGAAGAGAACATACATCCACAAAAAATTTGTCCACAAATGCTCATACAAGCATTATTCATAAGTGCCAAAAGGTAGAAACAGGGAAAATATCTGGTATATCCATACAATGGAACATATTTTGACAATAAAAATAAATGGAATATCAGCATACACACCACAACATGGATGAACTCTGAAAACATCATGCTAAAAAAGAAGTAGTCAATAACAATGGACCACATATTGTTTTTAATTCCCTATATGTGAAACATCCAGAATAGACAAATTTATAGAGACAGAGAGTAGAGTAGTGATGGCTTACGGCTAGGAAGAATGAAGGCCGAAGTAGGTGATACCTAAAGGGTATGGGGTTTCATTCTGGGGTAATGAAAATATTCTAAAATAGATTATGGTTATAGTTGTGCAACTATGAATATACTAAAATTATTGACTATTATGTTTGAAATAGGTGAAGGGTATGGTATGTCAATTATATCTCAATAAAACTGTTATTAAAAACCCCAGAAATATAAGGCCCTAAAAAATCTGAATGTAAAGGAATAAAAAAATACATAAATACAAACCAAAAGAAAGGTACATAGTTATACTACAATCAGGCAAAGTAGATTTTAAACCAAGATGTGTAACTAGAGATAAAAAAGGAAGTTATTAACTGTGATAAAATAATCAGCCTACTTGATATCACAACTCTAATGTGTATACAACCAGTAATACAGCTTCAAAATATATAAAAGAAACACTGATAAAAGTGGAAGGCAAAATAGACACTCCACATCAAAATGAGACTTTAACACACTTCTCTCAATAGCTAGCAGAACAAGCTTACATACACCATCAGGAAGAATATAAATGATTAGAACAGCACATTAACAAATTTACTGAACTGACATTATAGAACACTGTAACCAACAATGGAAGACAATATTCTTTTCAAGTACACAATAGAATGCTTACCAAAGCTGTCTGCATGCCAGACCATAATGCAAGCATCAACAAATTTCAAAAACTGACATCACTTCTAGTATTTTCTCTGACCACAATATTAGACAGATATTGTTCACAGAATCATAAATGGAAATCTCCAACTTATTGGAAATTAAGCATACACATCTAACTTTCACTTATGGCTCAAATAAGAATCACATTGGGAATTAGGAAATATTTTGAAGTGCAACGAAGATGTGACATTAAAATTATTAAGTTGCAGCAAAGGAAGTGCTTAGAGAGAATTTTAGCTTTCAATACACATTAAAAAAGAAGAAAGACTGAGGTTTGGTGTTTTTAATTTTCAACTCAAGAAATTGAACAAGGTAGAGCAAAATCAAGCCCAAAGAAAGTTGACAGAGAGAAATTGCATCTTTTTTTTTTTTAATTTATTTATTTGACAGACAAAGATCACTAGTAAGGAGAGAGGTAGGCAGAAAGAGAGAGGAAGGGAAGCAGGCTCCCCGCTGAGCAGAGAGCCCCCGTGTGGGGCTCGATCCCAGGACCCTGGGATCATGACCCGAGCCAAAGGCAGAGGCTTTAACCCACTGAGCCACCCAGGCGCCCCAAGAAATTGTATCTTTTTAAAAAAAATTTTTTTTAAAGATTTTATTTATTTATTTGACAGACAGAGATCATAAGTAGGCAGAGAGGCAGGCAGAGAGGAGGAAGCAGGCTCCCTGCTGAGCAGAGCCCCCCCCCCCCCATGTGGGGCTCCACCCTCGGAACCCCGGGATCATGACCCAAGCCAAAGGCAGAGGCTTTAACCCACTGAATCACTCAGGCACCCCAAGAAATTGCATCTTAAAAATATCATAAGTATTAAGGAAAGAATAAACGTAAAATGTTTGGCTCAATGCCAGAAACGTAATTAACCCGCAATAATCATTAGTTATTTATTTTTATTGTTACACAGGTACAGGAACCTGAAGACATCCATTGTTCTTCAGGGGCAACATCTTCACTGGAATAACCTCCTCCTTTTGAGGAGAAATCAGCTAGTGAAACTTCTGGTAGAAATTCCCCATGGAATCTTGCTGGAGAGCGTCAAAGGAGTGAGTAGAGGTAACATTTATTACCTCGTCCCATGCACCAGACGATCTGCTGGTTGCATATTGACTGCATGCATTTTTTCCCACCCTTACAGGAACCTGGAGGGTAGAGATTAATGTACACATTCAGCAGATTTGGCCACTGAGGCACACGGAGCAGGAACAGCTAATCCAAGTCATATGGCTAAGGAGGGCAGAGCTGGGATTCATTCAGACAGCCATCAACCTGAACCTAAAACCAGGCCTGTGCCCATCCCATTGCATCATCACAGTGATCCTGTATCTATGGGGTGAATGAATGCTGGCTGAATAAGGCTCTTCTCACTGCCTTCTCCTCCAGGTGCCAAACTGGGAGCACTGTTTCTGTGCTTTCCTTCCCATCACGGAAGGGCTTAGTGTAACTGTTCATTCGAGCTTTGACATGTTGCTGGCTCGGGACTATTTCCCTTTGCTCCCCACTCACGTCCCTGCACTCGTGGCACAGAGCTGGCTTCCGATGTGCAGGAGCAAGGCCATGGGGGGCAAGCGTCCTGCTGCCGGGGTTTGGGGCAGTGATCTCACTGAGTTGATGAAGACATCAAGAGCCTTCTAAAGGAGTGAAACAGTGGCACTCTTTATGTGCAAATTGTTTATGTTCAAATTGAATGATTTTTGTTTTCCTCATCAGAGAAAAGCATTCTCCTAAATTGTCTTTTTGTGTCATTTAGTTTACATTCCCCTGAGCCAGTATTTCTGAGTGCAGAGAGAGATGACTCAGAAAACAGCAGGATTAATGCACATTTATATAACTGAGATTTATTTCCACTTTGCTTAAGATATTTGTCCTTCTAAGCAGCAGTGGGTGAAAGTCTGGAAGTGAGAATAATATTTTAAATTTGATTTTGACTTGATTTGTTTTAGATTTGCTTTGTCTCTCTGCCTCACAGCAGCATATTATATTTTTCTTTAAATTACATCCTTTAAAATTATTGTGTTTTAAAATTTGAAACTTGGTATTCATTCCAACAATCAAAGAAAGTTAGCTCTTGTGATCAGAGCAGCTTCGATGCGATTTGGACACCCATAAAAAGGTAGACATAGTCATTATTCCTATTTTATAAATGAGGCACCTATGCATTGAGTTCCCAGGGAGAAGACCTGGGAATAGAAATTAGATCTATTTCCTCTGCATATCTTTCACCACCACATTCTACTGCTTCCCTAGGACCACCTCAAAGCTGGGATATTCCTGCAGAATTTTTTATTAATGACTTTTACTGAAATAAATGTTAAGTTTTAACTATCCTAGAAGGTCTAAAAATGAGGGCCTGTCAGAACATTCCATTCCTGTGGAAAAAGTGCTATAGTGCTGGGATATATTTGGATCCTTGCAATCACATGACAATTTACTAAATCTTTTTGCAGTTAAAAAAAAAAATTCTCTGAATGCCATCTGAATACTCTGACTTCTTCCACAAACATTTGTGTTCTTCCATGAATCTAGAAGGAAATCAGCCAAGATTATGTGTAGCATAGTTCCAATATGACAGATTCATGAAGAATACTTTTATATTGAAATTCTTGATTTATATTAATTATCACTGGCTTTCTTTAGAAATTAAGCACTCTTAAACTGCCACCTTAACATAAACAGGGGCTTGCACTGTTACTTCTCCTTCCTCCCACCATTTTTTTTTTAAATTTGAAACTTAATATTCAAGATCAGTTCAAACTGATCTCTTGAGCATTAGCTGTGAATTCCTAAGTTCTTTTCTCAATGCTAGCATCCTTGATTTTTCTAGAATGAAGAATTTTTCACTGTTGAATTTCCTTCTTTTTGAAGTTCTCTCTTTCTTTGCTTCTGTGGTATTTTTTGGAACTTCCGTATCTGGTGGCTGCTCTTGTTTTAAACACTCTAAATTTAGGGCCATTGGAGATAATCCAGGATTGCCCATTGTTTGCATACATAAAAGGCCTTAGCATCCAGGATTTTCAGTACTACAACTATTTTCTGTGGCTATTTTTTCACTGCTCTCCTATACCACATAGACCCAGCCCTCTAACCAAACTAAACACTTGGCAGTAAATGGGAAACAAAAATCTACCAAAATTCAACTTGAGGGAATGTTACTAAAGAAATCACCTCAGGGTTTCCTTAATATGAGAACTTTCCCTGTTCACTTAAAATGTGTTTCCATTTGAATTCTTTTTCACTCATAATCAGATTTCTCTCTAAACCTGAATTATCCATGAGAAAGCTTGCCTATGACCCCACATAATTATTAAATGACCATAAAAGCAATATTCATGATAGCCAAAAGGTGGAAACGACCCAAATGTCCATCGGCTGATGTAGGGATAACTAATATGGGGTACATACATACAATAGGATATGATTCAGCAATAAAAAGAAAGAGACTATTACTATACATGCTACCACATTGATGAATCCTGAAAACATGATGCTAAGTGAAAGAAGCCAGACACAAACGACAACATATTTGAAGATTTTATTTATAGGCAATGTCTAGAATAAGCATTATAGGCATGTCTAGAAGAGACAAAGAGTAGATTAGTGGTTGCCTAGAGCTATGGGGGATAGAGAATTGGGATGTGATATTTAAGAGATGTGGGAGTTTGGTGGGGGGATGAAAATATTCTAGGGCACCTGGGTAGCTCAGTCCATGAAGTGGCTACCTTTGGCTCAGGTCATGATCTTGGGGTCCTGGGATTGAGCCCCTGGGATTCCCAAGACAGCTCAGCAGAGAATCTGCTCCTTTTGCTCCTCCCTCAGCTCATGCTCACTCTTTCTCTTCCTCCCTCTTTCAAACCAATAAATAGAAAATCTTAAAAAAAAATTCTAAAATTTATTGTGGTGATAGTTGCACAATACTATTAGTATACTGATAACCACTGAATTATACACATTAAATTTGAGTGTATGGTATGTGCATTATATCTCAATAAAGCTCTTTTAAAAAAAGAAAAAATGTCAGCAAGATGGCCGAATAAGAGGTCCTCTACTTGTATTCCTCTTCAGCAATAACTATTTGGCTGGCACTCACAGACAAAAGTGCCTTTGTGAGAGTTTTTGGATCCAGGTAGGAGACTGTGAAACTCTTGCATAGTCCAAGGCTGAAGAGAGCCTTGGGAGTTTGAGAAGGTAGGACTGCACCCAGGTGGCTGGGTCATTGACTGTGGTCCCCGCCTCAGAGATGGAAACAGCCCTGTGGCCCAGATGACTCTGCCATAGCCTCGTTTGGCTTGATCCTCTCACCAGCACCATACACCAAGGGACCCAGAAGGAGTCATAGCCACAGACCTTAGTCCTGGCTGTGGACCCTGAAGTGTCCTGTGAATGAATCCACTCCAGACCTTCTTGGATACCCTCTGGGAGATCCTTGGGATAAGCCCACCCAACTTGGCCTGTCAGAAAGGGGTCCAAAAGTAGACGTGCCTAGCTGCTCCCTCACAAATCCTGAAAGAGCCCCACACTCAGATCCAGCCCCTTCCCAGCTAGTCTGCAAGAAGTCTTGTGAATCCAGGGACTAGCAGGAGCTACTCCCATCTGCACATCCAGAGATGCTGAAAGGGCCTTCTACTTAGCTCTAGCCCCTCCCAGCTGCAGTCCACAAACAATCCTGCTGGCCCAGGGACATGTCAGGAGACATTCCTGTCTGTATCTCAGGAGATCCTAAAACAACCATATGCTTGGCTCCAGTCATGGTAAGGGAGCCGTGCAACCGAGACACAGTCATGTCTCCTGAGCAAGGTCTGCAGACATGATCTTGGCTCTGGACCTTGAAACAGCAGTAGGACTCAATTCTAGCACCTCTCAGCCACAGTTCAGGGTTAGTCCTTTCCACCCAGGGACCTACCCAGTGACCCAGCAGGAGCTTTCCAGGGACCTGGTGGGAACCACATCTGCTGCACACCGGGGTATCAGGTTCAAGATATAGTGACCTAATTGTGGACCCTGAGGTAGACTCTTGTCCCAGCACCATGCTACTGAACAAGGCACCAAAGGCCTTCTACAATCTACCCAGAGACTAGACAGGATCCAGCAAAAGCAGTTGTAAGAAGGAAGTTTATAGTGATAAATTTCTACATTAAAAAAAAGAAAGATCTCAAATAAGCAACCTAACTTGACACCCCCTGATTATTGCAGTGTTATTTATATAGCCAAGACATGGGAACAACCCAAATATCTATTAGCATGTACATTGGAATATTATTCAGCCATAAATAGAAGAAAAACTTCCATTTGAGATAATATGAGTGAATCTGGAGAGCATTATGCTAAGTGAAATAAATCAGACAGAAAAAATAGAAATACTATATAATCTCACTTACATGTGGAATCTAAAAAGTCAACTTATAGAAACAGAGTAGAATCATGGTTAGTTACCAGGGGCTGGGTGTGGGGAAACTGGGGAGACACCGACTGGTCAAGAGGTACAAACTTTCAATCACAATATGAATACATTTTGAGAAGTTGATGTACAACAGTGAGGCGACTATGGCTAACAAAACTGTAACAGATACTTGAAATTTTCTGAAAGTAGAGGTTAAATGTTCTCAACACACAGTTTAAAAGAAAAAAAGCAAATGAAAAAATAGGAGCCATTTGAAACTGCCATTTTAGAGAGACAAGCAAGCTTCCTAGTGAGTTAATTTTTGGGGGGAGTTACTTAAATGTAAAACCAAGAGGGGATACTAAAAAGACATACAAGAAATTTCAGATAGTTGTTATGCAGTTTCTTAATATGAATGACCTATTTACCTGACAACAGGGATCACCCCTGAGATGGCATCAAAGAATATTAAAACTTCCTAATGCATGTATTTTGACTATGTAATAAATAATTTAGGGAAAGCAGAAGCCAAGTATTAACTTAGGCCCCATTTATAAAGGAATATCATGTTAAACATCTGAACCAGATTGACAGGTATATTTAGAGACTAAAATAATTAGTAAAATAAAATTTCCTCTGAATTCACTAGGCAAATGTCATATGTAACACAGTCTGTAGGTTGTTTTTCTATATCAACAGAACCTAAAATCCCTGTCATATGTGTTGAACAAATAAAATAAAAATGGTTGAATCAGCTGTACAAGTAGGCCGAAGGCAGAGGCCTTAACCCACTGAGCCACCCAGGTGCCCCTAGTACCTGTACAAGTAGATAACAAACACTTCATTACATACTGTCCAAGCAGCCAAGGATCTACTTTAGTCTGAAGTCAGAGAAAAGAACACTTGAATCCTTTCTGAAAATAATGCAGTATAATCACTCTCAGAAGTTTTGTTAAGGGTGTGCAGTTGGTACTGGATAGGACCAAGGAATTCTGGTTGCTCCGGTGTGTATGTTTGTGTCCCTCCCCCACTGGTCCCCTCCCCCCACCAATTCACATTGTGAAATCCTAATGCCCAATATGATAAGTATTCAGTAGGCAGGTCTTTTGGGAAGTGATTAGGTCATCTAATTAGGCAGAGACTTCATGAATGAGATTAATACTCTTATAAAAGAGGCCCAAGAGAGCTCCCCTGCCCCTTCCACCACGTGAGAAGTCTGCCATCCAGACAAGGGCCTTCACCAAACCACATTGACTCCCTGATTTCAGACTTTCAACCTTCAGAACTGTGAGAAATAGATTTTCTGTTCATAAAGCCACCCAGACGCTGGCATTTGTTATAGCAGCCCGGACAGAAGACACTGGTTAAACGAGATGAGCAAAGTAAAAATTGCTCTAGGATAAAGCGGTATTATTTCCCTCTAGGAACGTGCACGTCCTTATCAAATGATGTAAGTGGGTAAGGATCAATAATCCTCCACTTTTCCTCTGGATCAGCAGGTTCAGATTTTAGTGTCATAAATATTATTGTGTATGTTGCAATGCATAGCTTTAGGGCCTGGGGGAGGGACCATCAGCATTGACAATGGACACCATAGGTGATGCTGATAGAGTGGTGTAGGCTACATTTTGAGAAATACTAGTATGTGGATTTTCCTTGATGCTCAATATCAGATTAAATGTATCAACGGCAACAGCTAACAAAGAAAAACAGAAGACTTCCCTGGGACAGTTTGAGCTAAGGTCACAGTAGGTGGCTCACTTTCCATGATGTGGATAATTGTAGTTAATTGGTGAGATAGAGAGACTGGAGGTTGGATGGCACTGAGAAATGCTGCAATGACAAGAGAAATTTTTCTTTCCCATAAAAATTCTATTCTGATTGTCCACTTTGAGTTAGGTGAGAAACACTGAGACCGTAGCTCTCGCAGATCCAAAATATCCATCACGATATGAACAAAGATTCCCAGTGCCTCTGTCTACATTTCTCTCAGGAATCTCCAAAAGATCACATTTCTGAAAGAGGGATACTGGGACCATGAACAACTTTATCACATATTTAAAGTGGAACGTTTACCAGAAACTAGATCATGTTCAAAGGGTGTAAATTTTCCCAGTAAACATTGATGGTTCAGATGGAATTCTCCCTCTGGTTATCAGTAGTGACACTTTTCTCCTATGTGTTGAGTAAATGTATTTGCATCATCTGTTTGCTGGCTCTACCCTAAAGATGTGAAATTTAGCAAAAGCAAATAAAGCTTCACCACATTTTCTTTCAGTAATTAAGGACTTGTTAGTTTATCAATTTAGATTAACTTTTAGCTGTCTAAAGTTTTTGACACATTTATTTAAAGTAAAAGCAAATGCTCGTTTTGTAAAAAATATTGACATTTGGGGAGAATTTAAGAAATGCCAGTAGCAGAAATCAAGGGCTTTGGTGATCCACTTAGCAGCAGCAATCCTAGCATATGGGAACACCAAAACTATTATGCCTTGGTTGATCTGGGTTTTGGATTGGCTTTAGGTTGGATCTCAAAACATCTCTCAGTTGAAAAAGATTATTATTTTCTTTTGTCTGACAGACTAAATTATACATAAAATTAGATACTACCACTTTTTTTTTCTTAAAGATATTATTTATTTATTTAAAAAAGAGAGAGAAAGAAAGAGCATGAGGGCACAAGTAGGGGGAGGAGCAAAGGGAGAGAGAAGTGGACTCCCCGCTGAGCGGGGAGCTAGATGCAGGACTCGATCCCAGGACCCTGGGATCACCACCTGAGCCAAAGGAAGACACTTCACTGACTGAATCACCCAGGAGTCCCTAGACATTAACACTTTTCTAAAATACCATATTTTGAGAAATAAATTTTAAATAATTGATAAAAATATGTTTAAAGCATCTGTTTTTCTGTGACTTTACCATGCAGTCTGAATAAGTTCTCCCATACAGAAAAAGAAAAATTGGAATATATTCTGTGTAGCTTCCTTCAGGTTCAAATTTATGGAGCACATTTCTAGGCAATGTAATGGAAATACAATATCTCATTGATTGGTGTTTGCCCTAGTTTTTCTGCTAGACTCTCCAGAAGCCACACAGAACTGTCTGCAGGATATATTCATATTGTGTGGTAGGGGAAAATTAATTTTTTTCAGCCCCCAAGTCACACCACTCTAATTAGCAATAAGAGGGTAAATCGGAGGCACCTGGGTGGCTTAGTTGGTTGACAACCCAGCTCATGATTTTGGTTCAGCCATGATCTGGAGGTCCTGGGATCAAGTCCTGCATCAGGCTCCATGCTCAGCGGGAATCTGCTTGAGGATTCTCTCTCCCTCTGCCCTTAATCTCTCTCTCTCTCAAATAAATAAAGAAATCTTTAAAAAAGAAAGAGAGAGTAGATGACCTAGACCTCACACCCTCCCCCAGTACAGATGTGCCTGCATCAGAGTGAGGTCACTGCAGCCACAACGAGAGGCAGCTGGGGTGCTCACCCTGGGCAGTGCGGGTGGTCAAGCTCTGGTTGCCTTTAACACCCCTCTCCCCAGCTGAAAACTGAGGAGCAGAATGGGAGGAAGTTCTGACGCTGGCTAGTTACAGAGCGGCGGATATAGAGACACGGCTCACATGAGACCTCACACAGGAGCTGACCCAGAAAATGAGCTGGCTGAGGAAATGTTCATCCCGAGTCCCTCCGGTTTCACTTATTTATTTATTTATTTGAGAGAGAGTCAGAGCGAAGAGTGAGAGAGAGAGAGAGAGCACAGAAGGAGAGGGAGAAGCAGACTCCCATCTGAGCAGGGAGCATGATGCTAGGCTCAATCTCAGGACCTCGAGATCATGCCCTGAGCCAAAGGCAGACACTTAACCCACTGAGCCACCCAGTGGCCTGAGCAGGCCTGGGATTACAAGGGCAGGAATTCAGTCCTGGTTTGCCAGAGCCCAGGCCAAGGTCACATGAGATCTATGAGCCTTGGTTTCCTCATCTGTATAAGGGAAGGGGAATACACATGATTAAAAATAGCTACAGGTAAAATTACCCTAAAAATTAAATAAGATAAAGGACATGAAATAATTCAGTAAAGTGAAAAGTTTTATACAGGTGTTAACTAACTAAACTAACTAACTAGCTAACTAAACTGCTGGAAAAATCACCTACACGAAATACAACCATTCTGCTTGTGAAACACACACATACACACACACACCTGAGAGTACAAACCAGGGTTACAATCTAGGTCATGTCTTCTACAAGTCACTTCAGCTCTTGGGGCCTCGGTTTCTCTTCATCCTGGTCTACTATGCACGCTTACGAGTTCTCAGGAAGTACAGACAAGAACACGTTGGAAAACTCCAAAGGACTCTATAAATGTGAAGCATAGTCATTAGCTGACATTGACAGCCAGAGGTGATTTTACTGCAGGGGAATCAGAGAAAAGAGTTTCTATGTTGGTGTTTCTTAAACCCCTTTTATTGTGAAAAGGAGCCATTTTCATCCTTTGAAATAAATTTTATTTTTTTCTAAATTGAAATTATATGTACTAATTCAAGAAAACAGTTACTGGAAACTTATGTGAATGGAAAAGGGAAGATTAGGGCATCAATCTCTTCCTTAGGTCTTGGCAAAATGAAATTTAAAAGAATTTCTGCTATCCTTCTTGTGTGGAGTCACATTCAGCACCATGTTATAAGATAACTGCAGTGTTACCTTTCGTGAGAATGGAAGGTAGCCCAGCCATTTTAAAGCAGCTTTCTTGAAAAGAAGCAGCCAAGAAAAAATAATACACATCTACGTGATACTTGAAATGATTTTCTTCCATTGTACTATACCATCCAGGGACCCAAAAATGTAAAGAAGGAATTTTTCCCAGTTCTTCCATTATTTGGGCTTTACATAGAACATACTGAGAAGCAATAACTTGAAAAAGTGAGCCTTTAGAACTGCACATGAAGAAATAAGTGGCTATAAAATCTAAACACAGTAGAATAAAATAATAAGCTTTGTACAGTCCAGTATTCTAAATAAATACTGTAATAACTACACTCATTTTTCTTTCATCTTTTGATTTCCTTCCATTTTCTCACAGCTACTTGGTACTAGTACTTTTAATCCTTTTAAGTACTTTTACAATGATCCTCAATGTTTATCCTTCTTGGTCTCTGTCAAATAGTACCCGGTTTTCTTTTTTTTTTTTTAAGATTTTATTTATTTTTAAGATTTTATTTATTTATTTGACAGACAGAGATCACAAGTAGGCAGAGAGGCAGGCAGAGAGAGAGGAAGGGAAGCAGACTCCCTGCTGAGCAGAGAGTCCGATGCGGGGCTCGATCCCAGGACCCTGAGATCCCCTTACCTGAGCCGAAGGCAGAGGACTTAACCCACTGAGCCACCCAGGTGCCCCTAGTACCTGGTTTTCAAATTAAGCTTTAAAAATTTTTTTTACTGATTAATACTTTTTAAAACCCTCTTTACTTGGCAGTTTTTTTCATGTTCTGTGTCCCCTTCATTTTGTATCCCATCATGAGATCTAAGGCCATTTTTGAATATACAAATTACTTCATACCCTCAATGAATGTTATCATCATACAGTATATTAAAATTATTCCATAATTGACAAACACCAATGCTTTCATTTAACAGGACTAAAGAAAAATATGAACACACACACATGCATACTCACATTCAGATAAAAGCACAAGCCTCTCTATGAATATGATCCCAAGATTCAGGGGATAAACAGGCAGGTGCATCATACTTGCAGTTACCAAGGCAATTGCAACAGTTCTGTTATGGAAAGGCTAGAGGAACACAAGCAACTTACTAACTTTAAGGGCCATCTGGAGGGAGCTCCTGACAAAGCATTAATGAAAGACAAAACTGAAGGCATCATGTCAACTATCGTACATGTATATTCAGCTGGGCAACCATGACTTAACAAAAAGGAATGAGATAAGATTATGTTTGCTTAGAATAACCAGAATTTTTAGGATAGTTATTCGTTGTGATGAGACAAAAACGTTTATAAACAAAAAGCAAAAGTTAGTCTTATTGCCTCATGAAAATTAGTTTAGTATATTTCAAATTTTAAAACACTTCAGAATATTTTTATTTCTGAAGATTTAAGCTAAAAATATTTTTAGAGAAAAGCTTGAATTTTGTATCTTTGTAGGCGAAGCAGGACATTCCAATAGCATGATGTATGATGACTGAATTTCTGATGAGTTGTTTTAATTCAGTTAAAAGCATCATCAATAATCTGGTAAATATGACAGACCAGGGCAAGTACCAAAGGATGTACAAGCATGAATAAGTGTATTATTTGCCCTCCAGAAGTTTTTAAATACAGAAACTGTTTCATTATCTCAGATTCTCGAGTTCTCAGATTCTCGAAAGAGATATACAAATATTTCACTGCTTTTCTTTGAGCCCAACCATTTTTTTTTTTTTTTTAGTGTTTCTATTATTGTTTTTTTCATTCTGACTTGTTTGGAAATAAAACACCATCATCACCACTACCATCACTAACCCATCACCCCCATATCTAAGGTTTATATTAGTAAATATCCAAGATTCACCCAATTTGAATTCATACTTCAGTGACCTGATTGCATTATCATCTCCTAGCACAGCAGTAAGCAAGAACAAAACACTATTCAGAAAAGTAAAGGTCACCACCACTAATCCCAACTCACTTTATTTCTTATTTATGGCATAAACTGGGCAAGATAACTGAATTATAGTCCTGCCTCTTTCTCCCCAAATTATATGCCTTGGAATGTTGGTCTTGAGAAATGCTTATCTCCTAAAAACCATTCTTTGGGCAATGCTGTATCCATGTTTCTTTTCTTTTCTTTTTTAAGTTTCATGGGGTTCTTACCATATTAAAAGCTCCTGCAATAGTCATTTATCTTTGCTTAAATTTTGTTTCCTGAATTTATTTGACCTGGCAACTACCTGTTCCCACCTTGCCCATTTAAGAACAGCTATTCCTCAGAACGAATATTTTCAGAAAGAAACTTTGGGAAATGTTATTGTTGAGTGACAAGGGATCTATCTGGAGAGCCCTCAGATACGACATTTTTTTTCTCTGCTGTGCCCGTGGTTGTTCAAGGCACTTGCATGATAGAGGCACAACCTGAAAGAGTGAAATTGTTAAGCTATTTGTTTGTACAAAAAGCTCTAAATGAGGAAGAGTTTATTTGTTCTGCTGACCGCAGATATTCCACTGTCAAAATCAACCACTGATAAATTGTCCCTCAGTAAGAAAACCATTGACACCGCATATTGAGATAAATAACCACCCAATAATGAGCAATTTGGAGCTACTAAGCAAAAGCTATAAGCACTAAATAAATTTTAGCTTGCTTGGGACTAAAACTACTTCCAAGTTTTTGCATTAGAAAATCCTCCTTACCTCAGGTGCTGAGTTTCTGGCCCAGAGGGGTGCTGGCCACCAGCTTATGCATGCTTTCTGTTTGCACGAGGTGGTGGAAATTCCTTGGGTAAAGGATCTACATTATGGAGCAAGGAAATTGTCTAAAAATTCTGCCTGAAATAGTTCTTTCTCTTGGTTTTTTAAAATTTCATTTCCCTCTTCTTCTGCCACTAGACTCTGCCTATGATGCTATATATCTTTAAGCATTGAAATTCTGGCAAATACTGTTAAAAGAATTCAGTGATGCACAGTTATGTGGAAACAAAACAAAACAAAAACCAAACAGGAGCCAGGCCAACATTCCCAATATTCAGAAGCAGATGCAAAGGAGGACTGGATATCTGTGCGTCAAGTCTATACCAATTATGGAAACAAGAGACTTAGTTTGTTCACTTCCTTAACTCAAAACTATAAAGAAGCCAAATCAGCACCCCTGCCTGACTTAGCTGTTTTTGCTGCATTTATAACAGACATATTTGGTATTTAATAGGTTCCCTTCACCTCTGTCACCAGAGGTACTAGAAATAAGCCTATGGGACTGGACTTTAATGAAGAAAAGCCAAGGTGATGCCCAAGTAATAAAAACAGGATCAGTGCTTGTCAAGCCTCCGGACAAGTAAATGCTAAGCTTGCTCCCCTGCACCGTTCCATCTAAGAAAATCAATTTAAAATGGGGCAGAAGCAGTTTCTATTGAAAAGCTAAGGAAGACCAGTTGCATTAGCTTAAGAGACCCACACAAGAGCTTAGGAAGCTATTATGAGTGACATGTGAGAGCCGCCTGGAAAAAGACAACAGTGAGCCAGAGAATGCCCCACTGCATTTCTCTGGATGTCTTTAATTGGTAAAAAAACAGTTCAAGGACCTTCTTAGGGATAGCAAATCCCAAGTGCCATCTCTTGGAGGCAGCTGGTGGATATCATAGCTACAATCACAGCGTAAAATACCCTGTGCTAACCTACTCAGGCCTTGCCCGAGCGACTCTCCTGCACAGCTGTGTCTAAGAATTACCTTGCTGCTTCTTAGAAGGAGTCATAAGAGCATATCATAGCCAGGACTATAATTTTAAAAATTTGTTGTGTCTCTCTCTCTCCTTGCTCATCTATCTAGGTATATATGAAGCTAAGCTCTCTGGCCACTAACAGATTTAAGGAATGTTAAATATAGTGAGGCAATTCCCATGCTGGTTGTTTCCTTGATGACATGTAGTAATAAAAGGCCTACCTGGGATCTTTCCCCACTCTTCATCACAGAAGAAGTAATTTCTTAAAAGCCTGATCCTTTCCCTAGGAGAGAGGAACAAATTTAAACTCTGTGAGCAGGGAAGGCGTCCCTTATATTCTGTGCTCAAACACGGTCTGCAACTGCAGAATCATGAAGTTTAGGGGGAGAGGACCTGAAGATGGCCATGATCAGAGCAGGGACTTTCTTTAGCAAATAAACCAAATGGTCAAAGAATGGAATCACTGGTATTTAAAACAACTTACTGATTCTATTATCCAGCATAGCCCTCCATATGGATAATATGCAGATACTTTTTGTTCCTGATAACACTAAATGTCTGAAAGCAATCTCATCTCTTACCAGGTATTTGATTAAGTGAAAATTCCTTTGGGGTTCACCTAATCATTTGTAATCATTATCATTACATTAGTTATGAAACAAAGCTAAATTTCTTTAAAAGGATCCTTCAACAATCAGGTCAGGAAAAGTATCATGTTTCATTTTGATTTTCTAAATCAAATGCTCTCTTAAAGCATATACATATATTTTTTAATTTACCATAGACTAGTGCAGAAACAATACACACTTTGTGTATTTCCCCTTTAAACATGTGTTTGAACTAGACTGGGGCTTGAAGTCTCCAGAAGAATCAAGTAGGGTTATTTTCTTTTAGAAAGATGAATAATTCAAGAGCTGCCTATCTGAATAAATTTAAGTGCATCTTAATTTTGACTTCTACAAGTGTGTGGAGGTCAAAAATCCTGTTGGTAATTCTTCCCTATCCTATCTCAAGAATAGAGTTCCTTTGATATAACTCAACAAAAGCTTCAACGAACTGGAGCAGAATGGTGTGTTTCACACCGTTTCAAAGCTCAGTATGAATAGCCATTGGATTTTCCTTCTCACAGTCTTACTCAACATTTGTGTTGTTCTGGGGGACTCTCTTACTACTGCTTTTTTTTACTTTCTCACTTGAATTTTTAAAAAGTCATTGTAAGATAGCATGTTTGATATTTTAAGTAGTTAAGACTAATTATAGAAATATAGTTTAATGTGAAGGAAAAAGGAAGAAATTAGTTGCCATGGAAATAATCTCTAATTCACTGAGAATTTTAATCCTTTTAATGAAAACGTTAGAAAACTTGAATGCTTCATAAACACAAGTATGTGTTTATGTTGTGTATAAGTATTAATAATACACAACGTATTGTTAATATGTTGTGTTAATACCTATTTAACAACATTGCCTTAAACACAGCTAGTCAAATTGGTAGGTGAGGACATTGTTATTCCCTTCCACTGGAGCCAGTGTATCTGTGACATTTAAATAAGACATAGTCTTTGGGAGGGAGGATTTGCCTAAGGCAAAAATGGATGACAGGAACAACAACAAAAGGTCCAAATAATATATGTTAGTAAAGCTTATACTTGATACATGTATTACGTTCATTCATTAGATCATGCAATCGTCACAATGCCTTAAGGTAAAATTATTATTGTCTCTACAACTAAGGAAACCAGAGCTGGAAGAAATTAAATAAATTATGGATTATAAAAAATATAAATAGTTATTACTTCAGTTATATTATTAAGAACTGATGGGGCACCTGGGTGGCTCAGTGGGTTAAAGCCTCTGCCTTCGGCTCAGGTCATGACCCCGGGGTCCTGGGATGGAGCCCGTGGTGGGCTCTCTGTTCAGTGGGGAGCCTGCTTCCCTTCCTCTCTCTCTGCCTACCTCTTTGCCTGCTTGTGATCTCTGTCTATCAAATAAATAAACAAAATCTTAAAAAAAAACAACTAATGTTTTTTTCTTTCTTTTCTTTTTTTTTTTTTTTTTTTTTTTTTTTTTTTTTTTTTTTTAAGATTTTTATTTATTTTTTTGAAAGAAAGAGCAGGAGCAGGGGAGAGGGGCAGCGGGAGAGATAGAAGCAGGCTTCCTGCTCAGCAAGGAGCCCAACACTGGGCTCAACTCCAGCGCCCTAGGATCATGACCTGAGCTGAAGGCAGACATTCAGCCAACTGAGCCACCCAGGAGCCCCAATAACTGATATTCTTGAAAGGAAATGCAAGGAAGTCAACGTCTCCCGCCAATCTGTGAGTTTTCAAAAAAGACAAGGCTTTCAGTGTAACTAACAAAATGTTTAATTAGCGGCAGAAGTGAAGTCAAGATGGTGAAGAAGTAGCAGCTGAGACTACATCAGGTAACAGGAGATTAGCTAGATAGCTTATCAAACCATTGCAAACATCTACAAATCCAACGGGAGATCGAAGAGAGGAAGAACAGCAATTCTAGAAACAGAAAATCGACCACTTTCTGAAAGGTAGGGCTGGCGGAGAAGTGAATCGAAAGCGACGGGAGGATAGACCCCGGGGGAGGGGCCGGCTCCCGGCAAGCGGCAGAGCAACGGAGCACTAAATCGGGACTTTTAAAAGTCTGCTCCACGGAGGGACATCGCTCCAGAGGCTAAACCGGGGTGAAGCCCACGCGGGGTCAGCATGGCCCCAGGTCCCGCAGGGTCACAGAAGGATCGGGGGTGTCTGAGTGTCGCAGAGCTCGCAGGTATTGGAGCGGGAAGCCGGCTACAGAGACAGAGCCGAGGAGTGACCGCTCAGCTCGGGGTTACCTTGAACCGGTCACAGGCTGGGTGAGCTCGGAGCGCGGCCAGAGGCCAGGGAGACGGGAGTGGCTGGGGCTTTTCTCTGAGGGCACACTGAGGAGTGGGGCCCCGAACTCTCAGCTCCTCCGGGCCGGAGCCTGGGAGGCCGCCATTTTTATTCCCGTCCTCCGGACTCTACGGAAAGTGCTCAGGGAACAAAAGCTCCCGAAAGCGAAACCGAGCGGATTACTCAGCCCGGCCCCTGGGAAGGGCGGTGCAGCTCTGCCTCGGGCAAAGACACTTGAGAATCACCACAACAGGCCCCTCCCGCAGAAGATCAAAAGAAATCCAGCCAAGACCAAGTTCACTTAACAAGGAGAGCAGCGGAACTCCAGAGGAGGAGAAAGCAAAGTGCAGAATTCATGGCTTTCTCCCCATGATTCTTTAGTTTTGCAGTTAATTCAATTTTTTCTTTAAAGGGCATTTTCCTAGGGTCTTTGCCACCCTTTTAGTATTTTATTTGCTCCTTCATATAATCTTATCTGGAAAAAATGACAAGGCGGAAAAACTCACCACAAAAAAAAGAACAAGAGACAGTACCAAAGACTAGGGACCTAATCAATACAGACATTGGGAATATGTCAGATCT
>PISX010026447.1:0-24483 GCA_004024625.1 Mellivora capensis | reverse complement strand
TGTGGAAAGAACCAAGATGCCCTTCAACAGACGAATGGATAAAGAAGATGTGGTCCATATACACTATGGAGTATTATGCCTCCATCAGAAAGGATGAATACCAGACTTTCGTAGCAACATGGACGGGACTGGAAGAGATTATGCTGAGTGAAATAAGTCAAGCAGAGAGAGTCAATTATCATATGGTTTCACTTATTTGCGGTGCATAACAAATAACATGGAGGACATGGGGAGATGGAGAGGAGAAGGGAGTGGTGGGAAATTGGGGGGGAAATGAACCATGAGAGACTATGGACTCTGAAAAACAACCTGAGGGTTTTGAAGGGGCGGGGGGTGGGAGGTTGGGGGAGCCTGGTGGTGGGTATTGTGGAGGGCACGCATTGCATGGAGCACTGGGTGTGGTGTAAAACTATGTATGAATTCTGTTACGCTGAAAAGAAATTTAAAAAAAAAGGTTCTTGCATGCAGAAGCTTTAAAAAATTGTCAAGGACTCTTGTATTCAGACAACGGAATATTATTCAGCTCTGAAGAGCAATGAGCCACAAAGCCGTGAAAAGACATGGAGGAAATTCAAGTACCTATTTACTCCTAAGTGGGAGAATGGAATCTGAAAAGGTTACACACTGTATGATCCCAACCCTATGACATTCTGGAAAAGGTAACACTATCGAGACGGTCAGAGCAGTGGGTGGGGGGTTTGGGGGAGGGATGAACAGACAGAGCACAGAGGAGTTTGGGGACCATGAAACTACTCTGAAGGGTGCTATAATGGTGGGTAGGTGTCATTATCCACTTGTCCAAACCCATAGCGTCAAGACTGAGCCCTAATGTCAACTTTGGGACTTTGGGTGATTGTGACTTGCCGGTGTAGGTGTAGGTTGTAGCAAAGGTGCTCTCTGGTGGGGATGCTGAGAGTGGGGGTGGCTGTTCATTTGTGGGGACAGGGGTGTGTGGGAAACATCTGTCCCTTCTGCCCAATATTGCCATGAGCCTAAAACTGCTCTCAAAAAATAACATCTTCATAATAAAACAAGAGAAATAGCCCCACCGAATCAAAGTATTTTAATAAAACATACATGGAAGCATCATACATTTATTAAAGAGAAAGATTTCATGACAGAACGAGGTATACCAAGAGAAACAAGCTTTGGATAAGAAAGCCCTCATTCCAGTCCAGTCTGCTTTCCACCCCTGTGAAACTGCTAGCAACTTATATCTTTCCTTGATCGTTGGTTAATATTCTCTCTGGGGGTTCAAGCTCCCTCACTATGTATTCTGTGAGACACCTGGGACACGGGCCACTTGAGATGCTGTCTTGGTCAGTACTATGGAAATAATTCTGATATCTTAACCATTGATCACTGATTAAACTCCAGTTGTAAATCTCAACTTTACTGTTATTAGTATTATTAGTAGTATTATTAAATCTTAAAGTAGTATTAGTATTATTATTAGTATTATTAAGCTAGGAGTCACATACTAATAAACTTACTGGTATTAATCAGATATTCGGTGAGAGGTCTTGCAATAAAGAGTAAGTCCAAATAAAGCTGTGGAAAGGCCCTCGGGTAAGTCACCTGAGACAGGAGACTCTGGCTGGCATTGTCGCCCTGGCTGGGAGGGCGAGAAACCACAGGGGTGGCAGGGGCAGGGAATACACCTCCCAGTACACAGGACAGGGCTGGCGGATCATGTCTGCCCTGGGGAGGAGGGGGGAGGGTGGCGTGATTTTTTCGGAGAGGATGAAGAAAGGGCAGCTGCACCTGTAGCCAAAAGTTCTAGGAACATCACTCCTGCGCCCAGGTAACATGGAGAACTCTTACTGGGGCAGGTGAAGAGGTTGGAGTCTCTGAGGTAACTCGGGGTTAAAGTTAAAGCAGAAAACTGCACTACTCTTTTTCCACTTTATTGTTCTGGTCGTTATTGATCTTGACATCATCTGGAAAATGTTGTTAGGAGTTCTCTCAGACCATGAAAATAAATGTATGGTGTGCTCAGACACCGGCCATCCAGTGAACCTTTCTTTTTTTCATGGATCTGTAAGATTTTACTTCTTCAACCAGAATAAATTTTGATAATGGAAAACAACTTAAGAACCAATAAACAGACAAAAAGGAACACATATGTGTCTGTCTTTTATTATTTTAACATATGAGTCAAGAACTAAATTTTTTAGAAAACGGAATTCCTCTAGAGAGAGCAGAGCGCTCTGGTGTCACCACGCTGAGCCTGCCAATCCCTCCGTGCGGCCACACCCTTCCCCGTCCCCAAAAACGCCACCTTTAATGAAAGTTGAGTTCTGGGATGATCTGTTCCCTTTTCCCCAGTGGGCTCCCAAGTCTTGTTTCCTGTTTCACACTGCCCACTGAAACCCACGTACAAAGAGCAATGTGGAAGTTTGGGTAGCAGGTCTTCTTGGATTTTTCTAGTAACCTGTGAACCTGAGCTAGTTTTCTTTCAAAATCTACTAAATCCTCAAACTTGAAGGCTTTCTCTTCTCTTTGACTATCTTGTTACAATTATATGCTGCAGAGGAACTAGAGATTGCATTTTCTTCTCATACAATTTAGTAAAAGCCAAACCAGTTATGGAAAAAAGTGGATAAAACCTTTATATTCTCTGGAGCACTTTACAAGAATCCGTTAAAACAGGACACTGAAGGAGGATGCCTGTTTGTATTAACACGTTTCCTTTCTCAACACTCTAAAACAATTGGGGAAGGAGTTTGCTAAGGAAACCTATTTTGGAAAAACACAAACTGACCTACAGTATTTCTTAGGTGTTTCTAGAAGTATATTCTATTGAGATTTTAGTGTCATCGTAGATTTGTGTTTCCTTCTATGTAGGTCTCTTCAATCAAATACGGAGAGCAGGTGAATATACACAAGGAGGAAACTCTCTTGCTTTCAGGCAATCTTCCCACCAGGTTTATTTCTAGGAAAACAGAAAAAAACTAACTAAATTATATATATCTATATATAGATAGATAGTTGGATATATCTCCTAGCATGTAAGTCTGATTACCAAATAAGATTTACCTTGCAATTCCTATCACACACATTTTTTGATTCACCAAGGCAGAGCACATTATAAGAAACGAAACCGAGGGTAACCAGGACAGATATGAAAGAAACAGGTATGTACTAGGAGAAGGATCTCTGGAAACTGAGCATCCACGGTGGCCACAGGGGCCCAGCTGTGTTGGGTAACAGCCTATGGAAACTATGCAGGGTCGTGTGATAGTTCATTCAAGGCAAGATGATGTTTTGGGGAGATGTTAGAACTTTCAGAGAGAAAGACACAGCTTTGAGTATTAACTCTATGTCTTCGAGCTTTATGAGTCAAATCTTGTCATTCAGCTCTCTAAGGCTCTTTGCTCAAGTGTGGTGCATGAACGAGTGTGCTCAGTTTACCAGCCTCGAGGATTCTCTGACACCGTAAGTGTGTGTAAAGAGACTGCAACGGGGCAGGTACTCGATCTTCGGTAACGTTCTTGTTTTATTATCATCGTTATTATTATGCTCCACATTATCTTCTGAAGAACTCAAGGGGGTGAGTCTACTACAGAAGAGTTCCTTGCAGATATTCAAAATTAAATGCTTATGCTTGAAATATTAAGGTTCAATGATCTGAAAAATTCACTTATGTGATAAACAATGTTCTTCAGAGCTTTTGAATAAATGAGGTGTGAATACACATAATTGTGTTTTTATAGAACTTGCTCTTGTGTGTACAATATAAATTGTGAAGCGTGCATGTGCCTATCTGCTTAAGCGTGATGTTGCATTCAAACATGTTTGTATTAATTTAATAAGCATCATGTATTTACAATAGTCCCAAATATACACGAATTTGCCCCAGTGCACAAGAAATTATAAATAAGTTAGAAGATATAAAAGCAGTTATAAATAATTAGCATATACTGTACTTATGTGTACCACACGCATAAACACATAGATAGCCAATGTTTAACAAATATTTATCCTGTATCTTACAATGCAAATTTATAACATTTTACATCATATCTCCAAAATCATGTACTAGATCACATCCTAGTAAGTGAGGATGATGGGACAGAAGTTTTTACACGGCTGCCTTCGTTTTGTTGACTTCTCTGAGTGGCTTCTAATAAAAACAGGGAATGTACATTCAGGTTCTCATATGAGGATGTGTGCTCACGTGTGTTCACAGACACGGATCATCACACACACACACACATACACACACACACACACCCCGGGTAAGGTCGCAGGGATGAATCAGAGTGAGGCTCAGTGCCTCCTGCTGGGGCTCCAGGTCTAAAGTTCAAGTTCAGGGGACGCTTCCCATAGGGTCAGGCAGTGAACTTCGGGCGGCCCCGCTGGACCCCCTCTCCACTCCCTGCGAACTCTTGGTCTCAGCACAGAGCACAGTGAGAGTGAAAACCTTAGGAAACTATTATCAGGCATCCATGTGACTGGGAAAACCTAAGGCTTTAAATCAACATCATCTTTTAATTTGTGAATGGAATCTGAGACACGCATATTTCCCCATAAATTCTCAAATCTGAGGGCTTTTTATTTATTTGTTTTTCATAAGCCCAGGTGGGGCAGGAAGGAACAGCGTGGGCCTGTTCTTCTGCCTGAGAGAAGACGCTCACTCTAAACCCTGGGGCTGTGACAGGGTAAGTCACAGAAGCGGTGGTCCTGTCACTTGTCCTTGGGGCCACAGAGCTGTCCTGAGGGATCCTCAGCACCTTTCTCCGATGTGCACCAAAGGCGGAGTCTCTGCAGTGTGGACACCTCCCTTCCCGCCCCCACCTTGCACATCCAGGGTGCAGGTGGAGCTCTGGGCAGGAAGGGCTCCCCCAGGGAGCAGGAGCTTCAGGAGAGGATCCTGGAGACCCCAGGAGGGAGATGAGGTCGAGGTCCACGTTTGCTGAGTACAGCCATGGTTTATCTATGTTAAGTCCAAACCAGCCCCCAGGAGGGACCAACCGTCTTGGTGTTCAGCGGCAGCGGGACACAAATCAGAGTTACCAAGCTAACTGGTTCTTACTGAAGGCTCACTCTGTGCCAGGCATCGGGTATGCAAGGTAGTCCATGCCCAGAAGAGTCCTGTCTCTAAACTTCACCCCATGGGATCTGAGGCCCAGAGCCCTCCGTGAGGGGCCGAACAGGCTCCCGGGCGCCCTTCCTTTGCTATCAGTGGAAGTGGGCCTCGGGTCTGCTGGACAGTTCTGGTCCATGGGACAGACTCCACGACCCCAGACGGTCTTCCTGGTGAGTCTTTGTAGAAGGCGGGGCAAGTATTATCCCCTTTTCGTTGATGAGAAAACTGAGTCTCACAGATCCACTGGGACCCATCCCCTGTCTCAAGGATATGGGATGGTCAAGTCAGGGCCAGAATCTGGTTTTCTGGGTTCAAAACCCCAAACCAAGACATTTTCTAATTGGTCATCAGGAAATAATGAGATATTTGCCTTTCAGTTACATTGTTTCACGGCTTCGTTTCAGGATTTTCCTCTTCAGAGAGAAGGTCATGAGTCCCCTGGTGGCTCAACTGCTACCAGGCTGTCCGCTCAGGTCTGTGAGCTGGAGCACGAATCCACAGCCGTTGTCCAGAGCAGTCCCAGGTGTAGAAGCGAGGCCACTGTTGATGCTGTTCTGCACATTTCACAACCTGAGCACATAACAGGTGTTTGTCAAGTGAGCAAATGAGCTCGTAATTATGGGTGGGTTCAGAGAGATCATCCCACCTCAACCCATCACACAGACAGTCCAGCCCAAGCTGGGAGAGCGGGAACACGGACTCTGCTCTAGGATGCCCACGCCCCCATTGCTTCAGCTGCTTTCTGAGAAAGAGTGTGAGCCTCTTTCCCTTCAGTGGATCTCGAGAAAACCTTGTCCTGCATCACAGCGACATCGGCCGTCTTGGCTCAAGAACTGGGGGACCCAACACTTCCCACCAGCAAAACCTGGGGCTGGAAACTGGCATCTTGGCAATGCGGGCTCTGCTCTCAGTCTGAAATCCTTCAACTCACAGGTGCAAATTTATTCCAAAAATCAACACCGAAAAGAGGTTTGTCTTTAAAAGCTCTTGGGCAAATGCGAACTGACCACGAGTCATTAACCACACACCCACACACCCTTGAGAATATTCAGGATGCGCTGGTGTGGCTCCATTGTTCCTCTCAGGCCTCAGGCACCTTAGAACAGCCTTCCTCTGCCAGACACTTTCCTAATGATCTCACACAGAACAGGCTTTCTGGAAAACTGAATCTTGCCTAACGTCAATGCCATCAGGGTGTCTCAGGGAACTGTTGGCATCTCCAGGAGGTCCTGGAGATGGGGGCTGACCTTTGCCAGAAGTCTCCTGAGACAGGCCTGAGTCTATCCTTAAATTAATTATTCCTTGATGGACCAGACTGAGATGAAAGTCTAGGATCCTTCCTTCTGTCCTGTTTTGTGGAACTGCATATAACTAAGGATGTGAAATCTGCATAATTCTTTATAATCTTTGGACATGATTTGACCAGTTACAACTTCTTCTGGATTTTACATGATCTCAAGGAGGTCTGTGTGTGTGTTGTTTGTGTACTATAAGTGTTACACGTATGATCATGTATGTATGTGTGTAATCATGCATAGACACACATACATATAATTTAAACCTGCATGAGTCAAATCTGACTTGAGAGAAGTACTTCTGCTACAAAAAGCCCTTTAGTTATTTACTCAATAAATACACAATGAACAATAATTGAATACATACCTCACCGGGTATACTTGAGTGGAAGAGAAAGTTTGCCTGCAAATTGTGAATTCAGAACACACCACCACAATAAGCATGTTAATACTAAGAATTACATCCTTACAAATTCACTTATTCCTCTCAACTTCTATTTATATATATTTATTGACTCGAGACGTTTGAAATGAGTGTCAGATAATTAAAAAAACGAACAGAAGAGCCCTTTGTCATCTGTTTCCTCCACTTCTCCCCGTTTGCTGGTGTGCACCCCGTTCACATCCTGATCCCACTGCTCTTACATATGGCTTCCAGACCCATCCATCAAAGCCTGAAAGACATCCATATTCCTAACAAGATCAAACTCTGGAGAGACTAGACCATAACCTAATGAGACACAGGGCTGTATTGCATTGGCTCCTGCCAGTGCCATTAACTCAATTTGTCTATTGGTTATTTTCTAGTCTTGTTGCTCCGAGCGATCCTCTTCCAAATTCTGTAGATCTCCGACCCCGCTCCTCTGCCTGAGCAAGCTGACCTCAAGAACTCCAAGCTCTTTTCTTCCCACAGGGGTATCTTCCTTCTGTCCTTTCAGCTGGCTGTTTAGCAGTCCAGGATTCTTAGGACTCCTCTTCCTTCTCCACGTCTGCCCCTTGGTCAGCTGTCGGGGCACCCTCCACCCAGGGAGCCTCCTTTTTGGTCCTCACCCCATCACCACCATGACTGAAGCTTGTCCACGGCCAACCTGCGCTGGTCGACCCACCTGCTTTGGCTCCCATTCTCTTGCTTCGCCTTTTTAACCTCTCCTCTGTATGAGTAGTAGAAAGCTTCCTCAAACACATATTTTTTCATGGTAATTCCCTGTTTAAAGCTGTTCAGTCTTGTTCCCTGGCCTTCAAAAGTCAAGGACACAGATTTCTGTGCAGCAGAGACATCCTGCGAGACACGGCTCTATCCTGTCCATCCGCCCCAACGTTCAGTACGTCCCACCCTCCTAAGCAACATCTGGTCATCGTGACTTTCGTGTCTTAGTGGTCAGTAGTTATTTGTTTCCCTGTGTGACCTTATACAGTGTAAATGTATGAAAGATGACATTTGCTTAATCTTAGAACCTCTAACACATGGCATGGTGCCCGGTTTAATAGTGTCTGTTTTAAATGAGAAGCGAATGATCAAAAAAAGGTACATGATGCATTCTTTTATGAAACCTATTTTTGTGATCAGCAATTAGGATTTAAGGATGATTAAGAGATGGCATTTACGGTGACACACCTGGCTCCACATGCCTAGATCCACCACTGGCAACAAAATGGCGTTCATGAACCTCATCACTAGTGACGCGTGGGCCAGACCATTTTTTGTTGTGGGGGTTGTCCTGGAAGATATTTAGCACCATCCCTGCCTCTACCCACCAGCTGCCAGCAGCAGCCTGTCCCACTGGCTGTGAGCCCCAGAAACAATCCAGGGATCCTCCCATGTATAAGAACAACCCACTGAGAACCACGACAACGCACACAGCCGTTCGTCCCGACACCATTACCCGAGTAACGCCGTCATCGTCATCATGACCACAGCAGCTTGGAAGGAAGGGCAGGTGCTATGCTAACATTTTCACATTATTTTTTTCCAGTGTAATAATATTCGCAACAGCTCCAGAAGCTAGTTTTTGTTATTCTCCCTACTTTACAGATAAGCAGGCTAACGGATAGGGAGGGAGAGGAAGGATGCTGACGTGGCAAGCGATGGCAGGTCTTGGCCTGCGGACCCTGTGCTCCTGGTGAGGTGTGGTCTTCGGCCATGCAGCGGAGTACCATTTGCGTTGGTAGAGTAACAAGGCTGCAGCTGGGCAGAATTCCCCTCGTCCCATTTCAGTTCATTTCACATATGGCATCAGTCCTAGGATTAAAGTCCATTTTATTTTTATTATTTTAAGATTTTTATGTATGTATTTGACAGAGAGAGAGAGCACAAGCCGGGGGAGCAGGAGAGGGACAATCAGGCTCCCCGCTAAGCAGGGAGCCCAACAGAACTGAAAGCAGATACTTTAACTGACTGAGCCACCCAGGTGTCCTAAAATTCATTTTAAAGCAAGAAATATGTGGCCTCAGTTACGGATGCCTGGAGACGGATACATGTTAAAGTGCACGGATAGACAACGAAATTCTGGCTTAATACATAAGACTGGGACTAGAAACTAGTTTTATTTTTCTCTTTGGTAAGATTTTACCAACATTCCCATGCAGGAGGCCAGAGTGTAGATGAGGGACCAGGGCTGTGGAGTTCTGGGGTCCTTAGATACTCATGTCAAACTGTTCCTGCTCTTCTGCTCCACAGGGTCTCCTTTTATTAATGTATTGATGAGGACTGTGAGTCAGTGACAATAGTTCTAGCAAGGGAAGAATATAGGAAACCCTCTGTACGTTTTCCCTGAAGATCACATCAATGCAGCTTCCAGAACTTGTGCTCATGATATTCACAGGATTAGAAATCTGATTTGGAGCAAAAACAATAGTGATGATTATCCGAGTTTCCCTTCAGAAGCTCAACTCTATATAAACACGTATCTAAATGTTAATCAGTCAAATGTCTTAGTTCATCTGAGGGCAATAGATTAGACTTTTTTTTTTTAATCCATTTTGGAGATTTAAAAAAATAAATAAATTTAAAATTCTTCATGCATGTGGCTATTAAATAATATCACATTCTCAATGTCTTTTAAATGAGAACGTTTGACTACAAAGCAAAAGGCACTCACAGTTTTCTACAGAGTGGGAGGCACATCAGTAGGAGTTGGCCACTAAGAGTGAGCGGACGTCTGGCTGTGTAGTCCAGGACTCACAGAGAAGACCTCAGAATTTACAGTGTAGGCTGGAAAAGTCCATTTCATCTTTTTTAGCCTCGCTTTCGCATCCATATTTAGAAGAACATAGGCTTTCTACCACTGAGATTTGATATGGTGAAGCAGGTTATATGAAGTCCTTCTGAACTCAAGTGCCTGACCTTTGGACGCCGAATGACGTATGGCTGTCTGGTGCTGTCAACTCCTGCTCCCACCCTGTCTTCCTTACTCCAGTGTGTCTTAAGTAAATAAATAAATGATAAAAGTAAAGTAAAACCAGAATAAAAGAAAAAATAAAAAAAGAATTCATAGAATACTGGCATGCCATTTAATGATTCCGTATCTTTGTTAAGTTCTTTCTAGAATGTTCTCTGACATACTGCCCAACCTCTCTCCTGAATATGTTGAACTCCTGTTCTATCTCTGAAGATTTAGCTCATGTGTTGTCTCTACTGTCTTTGCTGGTTGTCCCTACCCCTATTTTAGCATCCAGAGAGAGGTTGAAAATGCTCATCAGTAAACTCCTCTTCCAGGAGCTTCCTGAGATTGAAAAGAATTTTCACCCATCTCTTCATTCCCAACATGACGTGTCACACCTAATACCTAGTCGTTGCTAGATAGTAGTGGTCTGAGTAGAATTGAATTTAGTGGAATTGCAATGACATGCTTCCACTGAGTACTGCTTTCATAGAGCCGTTGGGAGGATAAAATGAGTTAATGTAGGGGAATTTAAATATGGAGCCCATTTCTTACACTCTGTGGACTCAGTCAAAATATTCACTTATCTTGGTTTTAACATCTATACAAATAATGTCATCATGACCATGAAGCATGGTATTCTCAAGGATCATGTGAGAATAAGTTTAATAAATACAGAGCTCTTGGCACATAGTGGATTCTCAATATTTAAGGAGCTAAAGCCCGACTCTCTTAGTAGAGAGATGGGCAGAGCTTGCTTGGAATCGGTTTTTATCTTCCTGTGTTATCACTAAGGTTTTACCGTTTTATGAAATGGAAATTTTGTGCAATAGACATTCATCATCTGTCATAAAATGTATCTTCTTAAACCAGAGCTTGGGATTTAGCCTAGCACCATTTATAATCACTAGTAAATATATGTTAAATTAATGCCATTTGGTGTGGGAAATTGTTTGTAAGCTGTCACTTAATTCTTTTTTGTTGTCACAATTGTTTTTTAAAATAAATTAAAAATAAACTTTTCTGACAAATGTAGGGGAAGGGTTAAGTGGTTAAAACAGAGTGGGGCACACCCTGTTCTATCTCCAACATAGAAGGAGGCTAGAAGTCATCCCTCCATCCTTAAAATAAGAAAAAATCTGACCAAACTAAAAATCTACTTTTCCTGGACCCCTCAGAAAACCAAGAGTACAGTGTATGGCCCGGCTCGGAGATCTAGACAGAAAGGTGAGCACGGATGATTCCCAGCCCAGAGGAGCTCACCTGGAGGAAACAGTGTTGGAGATGTAAGCTGAGGAAATATGGACTAAATATGGACTGACAGTTTGAGTTAACTTCTGGAGGTGAAGAGGGAAAAACTGCAGGGGTCACTCTCTTAGGGCTTCACCAACATTTCATGGGCTTTGCCTCCAGAAGCCCATGTGGGATCAGGGTAGGATCAGAGAATGACTCAGGTCTTGCTCCAGAGGGGAGAGAAGGAGTAACCACTGTGGAGTATGGCCAGAGTACTCTTCACTACTAAAGCCGACTGTCCAGCAAAAAGCCTTCATCAGAGCATGCTTCTTACCCTCCAGGCTCCCATAGCCATCCTGTCTCACCTCTCCAGGTAAGAGGAACCTATGGAACACTTCTGAGGACCACATCCCAGGGACTCAGTGACACTAAAAGCCTGAGACTCAGCCATGAGGTTGTTGATCATATAATTCCCCTCTCTGGAACCTCAAGACCATGCCAGCTGAGCTCTGGGGGGACAGCAGTGGTTCTTGAAGAAGAAGCTGGCTTAGGACAAGTATTAGGGAAGACCCACTTCAACAAGGGAACAGGAACAAGGACACTGGGGGAGCTCAGAGCCTCTGCAACATAGCAAAATTTAAACACAGTTTTACCCCAACTTAATTACCATCAAACATCCCAGGAGAAGTCTGTTTACTTTGGCTTCTATTACTTGTTATATCATATCTGCTTTTGAATGACAATGACAACAAAATGCAAGTCATGAGTAAATGCAGGGAGAGACACCAACTAAAGAGACAGGGTAAGCACCAGCACCTGACTCAGATTTTAGAATTAACAAATAGTGAATTTACAATAACTATCATTCACATGATAGGGGTTCTCATGTAGAAAGTAGACAACATGCAGGAACAGAAGGTGATGTAAATAGAGATAGAAATTCTAAGAAGAACCAACAGGAAAGGATAGAAATGAGACACACTGTAATGGAAACAAAGAACAGCTTAGTTGGGTTCACCAGTAGATTGGACATGTCTGAGGGGGAAAAAAAAAATCAATGAGCTTGACGATGAGTCAATAGAAATGTTCCAAACTGAAAGGCAAAGAAAAAATGAATTAAAAATGTCAGATATTTCCTTTACTTTTGTTGTTGTTGTTTTTGCTCTGGTTTTATTGAGCATTTTATATAATTTTATTTTATTTATTCTTTTCACAACAGAAGCAAAGAGAAAACTACTTAACTCAGTCTATGAGGTCAGCATTGCCCTAAATACCAAAACCTGATAACACATTTCAAGAAAGGAAAACTACAGACCAATATATCCCATGAAGTGGTTACAAAAATCTTCAGCACAATGTGGTTTAATTGAATTTAACAATTTACAAATAAGAGTTGTATGCCATGACCAAGTGGGATTTATATCAGATATGCAAAGTTGGTTCAACATTCAGAAACCATTCATATAATCTATCACATCAACAGTTTAATGAAGAAAATCATATAATCATGTTAATGCAGAAATACAGAACAAACATTTGATAAAACGCAATATCCATTTATGATTTAAAAAAAATTCAGCAATATAGGAATAGAAGAAGCCTACTCAATTTGTCAAAGAACATTTACCAAAGCCTGTATAACCTCATAGTTATTGGTGAGAAAATGGACATTTTACCCCAGATTAGGAGGATGGCAAGGACCCCATATCTTCTCTCATCATTTCTATTCAACATTGCACTGGGAGTCTTATCTAGAAAAGAAGGCAAAGTAAGAAACCAAAAGCTATACAGATTGAGAAAAAAGAAATAAAACTGCCTGCATTTGAAGGTGACGTAGTTGTCTCTACATAAGTCACAAAGAATCAATAAAGAAACTTCTGAAACTAATAAACTAATATGGCAGGGGTGCAGGACATGAGGTCAATGCATTAAAACAGCTTTGATACATGAAAAAATGAACAATTGAGATTAAATTAAAAATAAAATTGCTGGGGTGCCTGGGTGGCTCAGTGGGTTAAGCCTCTGCCTTCAGCTCAGGTCATGATCTCAGGGTCCTGGGATCGAGCCCCACATCGGGCTCTCTGCTCAGCAGGGAGCCTGCTTCCTCCTCTCTCTCTGCCTGCCTCTCTGCCTGCTTGGGATCTCTGTCTGTCAAATAAATAAATAAAATCTTTTTAAAAAATGAAATTGCCATGTGCAGTAAGATCAAATAAATGGAACAGTTTGCTGTGAGTCTAACAAAATAAATGCAGAATATACAGGTAGAAAACTAAAAAGGAACTAAAGAGCTAAATAAATGGAGCTCTATCCCATGTTAATAGATTGGATGATTCAATATTGTTAAGAAATCAATTTTTGCCATTTTGATCTCTAAATTCAATTCTCAATAAAAATCTCAGCAAATCATTCTGTAGATATTTACAAACTGATTCTAAAGCTTATATTGAAAGACAAAAGATCCTAGATAGCCAAAGTGCCTGTGTGGCTCAGTTAGTTAAGCGTCTGACTCTTGACTTCGGCTCAGGTCACGATCTCAGGGTCTGAGCTCCATGCTCAGCAGTCTGCTTGAGGATTTTCTCTCTCTCTCCCTCCCTCTCCTCTACCCCTCCCCCCATGGGTGTGAGCTCTCGCTTGCTCTCTCCATCTCTGAAATAAATAAATAAATCTTAAAAAAAAATAAAAAAAGAAAGAAAGGATGCTTAGGTGGCTTAGCTGTTTAAGGGTCTGCCTTCGGCTCATGCCAAGATCCCAGGGTCCTGGGATGCAGTGTGCATCGGGCTCTCTGCTCAGTGGGGAGTCTGCTTCTCCCTCTCCTTCTGCTGCTCCTCCTGCTTGTGCTCTCACTTGCTCTCTGTCTCTGACAAATAAATAAATAAAATCTTTAAGAGTTTAAAAGAATAAATTAATTTTAAGAAAGATCCTAGATAACCCACACAATAACAACACAAAATTGTGGGACTAACAACCAGATTTCCAGAGTTATCAAATGCTACCACCATCCAGGCAGTGCAGGGAGTAAAAAAAAGTACACGTGTGGATTCAATCCAATAGAATAGAGAGCTCAGAAATAGATACGTAAACATAGTCACTGATCTTTGACCAAGGAGCAACGGCAGTTCAATGGAGGAAAGGTAATCTCAACAAGTAATGCTGGAAAAACTGCATGTCTGTACCCATCATCATCACAATCATCATCCAGGAATAGACCTTACACCTTTCACAAAAATTATCTCAAAATTGGTCATAAGCCTAAATATAAAACATGAAACTGTAAAGTGTCCAGGATAAAGCAGAAGAGAAAAACCGGTATTATACTGAGTTGATGATCAAAACCACAATATGACCCATGAAGAAAAAAAAAATGGTAAATGATTTTAATTTTTGCTTTGTGGGAGATACAGAGCAAGAAATCAAAAGGCCAGATACAGGCTGGGGGAAAATATTTGGAAAACGTATATCTGACGAAGAACTTGTCTCTGAACTACAGAAAGGACACTTAATACTCAATAATAATAATAATAATAATAATAACAATAATAATTTAAAATTGTGGAAAATATATGAACTGACACATCAGTAAAGAAGATACATAGAAGGAAAATAAACATCTGGAATGATGTTCAACGTCATTTCTCATTACGGAATTCAAAATCAAAACAGATTCTACCACACTGATAAGAATGGCAGAAATGAAAAAAAAAAAAAAAAAGATTCCAATTGCTGGTGACTATTCAGAGCAACAGGGACTATCATTCCTTTCCGGGTGGGGTGTAGAATAACACAGCCACTTTAAGGACGGGGTGTAGGTTTTTTACAAAATTAAACATAATCTGATTATCCCACCAATAAGGATCTCAGGTATTTACCCAAACTGATTTTAAATTGCCTCCCCACATGAAACCTGCACCTGAATGCTTATAGCTGTTTTATTCTAATTACAAAATACTAGAAGGACCGAGAGAGTTTCCATAGGCAAATCGATAACGAACTATAGCAAGTCCATACAAAGGAATATGATCCAGCAATTAAAAGAAATGAGTTCCCAAGCAAGGGACACCGATGAATTTCAAATGCAATATTACGGAGTGGAATGCCCATCCAGAGGATGACATACGCATGACTCTAATTGTATGTCATTCTGAAATTCGCAAAACTATAGCAATGGTTAAAAAAGTAATCCCTGGTTGCCAGGGATCCTGGGGACAGCGGTGGGTTGAAGAGATTCAAGCACATGAGATGATCCCCGGTAGTGAAAATATTCTGCATGACATTGGTGGATTCATGACACTGCGTTTGTTAAAATGCATGAAACATTACAGCCCAAGAGTGGCCCTTAATGTATGCAAATTAAAAATCATTTACGAGGTCAGGGGGACCTCTGGGTGGGATGCAGAATGTGACAAAACAATCTAACTGCCCTATCAGTGTGTAGAACAAGCTCACTGAAGAGAAGGGGGAAGACGCTGACCGCTGTAACTTGGGGAATGGGCGGCATTTGTAATACCGAAGCAAACGACACGACATAAACGCGGCGCCCCGCCTGTCACCGATGCGTCCCATGGGTTACGTGTTAACAACTCTGAAACTGCGCCACTGTCCACTGGAACTGAACAATTAGGTAAACGGATGGCGGGTGCTGGGAACCAGGTTTCTCACTGATGGAACGTGAATTTACAGATAAGCAAGGGAGAGGGAGCTAGAATAACCCATTTAGTAATGGATTAAGTTGGAGACATAAGCACAGACAAATGTTTTTAGTTTAATAGAGATACATATGGCTACAAACTGTACAGCGTGTGTGTGTGTGTGTGTGTGTGTGTGTGTGTGTGATTGCATGGTTTATGAGACACACATACATTTTCTTGTTCTGTCCACTAAGAAGGTCTAGAAACAATATCTTAATAGCAATAAGTGCACCCAAACCCCAGATCTTGATGTTACTATCTTCTCTAGTAGAAGGAACTAGGGTTTCTTATAGAAATGACTGATCCTGGGGCTGGGGCAGCAAATAAACACAACAATCCTAGACTTCCTGTAGTGCCTGGAAAGTAAGGAAGTGTCAAACAAGAACAAAACCAAAAGCAGAAGACACACACACATAATTATGGGGATATGACAGATGTTCCACTAAGAAGGCCCCCAATGGCCAAAGCTGGGACAATTTGAGCAACCAAACAGTCTTGGCCTATAAACTCAAATAAAAAGCAGATACCCAGGAGTCTATCCTGATAGAGATAAATTATGGAGAGGAGAAATGAGGAACAATAAAAATTCTTTTATCTAGACTTTTAAGGATGGGGAACTAAGCTCCCCACGCCTCCCATGTGACTTGTGCATGGCACCATCATTGTGAAGAGTGCAGTGAGAAAATGGGCAACCCGACCCACACAGTCCTGGGCCAGCAATCAATGTCAACCTCCCCAATGATAGGTCATGTTGATAGCAGTGTATCCTCTATAGGACATTAGGAAAACAATGCTTTATCTCTGTAGTCTTTCTGCCCCAAATCCATAAGTACCGTCTAATTATGAGAAAAACATCAGGCAAATCCCCAGGTCTACAGAATGCTCAGGTCTACAGAATGCCTGAGCAGCCCTCCTCAAAACTATCAAGTTCTTCAAAAACAAGGGAAGTCTGTGAAGCTGTCACAGCCCTAATGTGCTTCAAGGAACGTGGGGCAGAATGCATGGCCGTATCCTGGATAGGAACCTGGAGCTGAAAAAGCCTTCAGGTAAAAACAAAATAAAACATGGAGTTCAGTTTATAATAATGTTAGTAGCAATTTATTAACTATAAAAGCTGTATTATACAAGTATAGAGAGTCGTAATAGGAAAAAATTGAATGTGCAACTTATCAGAACTCTATTTTCACCATTTTTCTGCAAGTCAAAATTTGTGCTAAAATAAAAAAGAAAAAGTATGAAAAGATAAAACAGTGAGATTGCTCCAATTTCTGGACAGTTAAATGGATGCATATTCCAATGAAACCATGAAATACACTGCATTCAAATTTAGAAACGGAGTCTCAGGGCTGGACTTAGTCTTAGAATGCGTGTAGCACACACAGTCTTGATTGAAGACATAGGAACAGAATCTCCGAGACAGCGAGAGATTTGCAAAACTCACCGAGGGATTCAGAATTTAGACCTGAGCTGTCTTGTTTCAGTCCTTCTCACCCTTTCAACAGTGTGGTCTTCCAGAAGCTTCCGTTCATAACACATGCACATTGACAGCATTCAAGGTCTATAGAACTTCGATCTTCCAAGCTCCTTATGAAGAGCCTTTTGTCTGTCTGTAAGCCTCCTGGACCTTCCAGTGAGAGCTGTGCGTGGAAGTCTGACATGTGCATGTATGTGTGATGAGTACTCCTTAGGTATTCTAAATAAATGCATATGTCTGCATCTTTTACTTGAATTTGGAGGATTCCTCCAGAGACTGCCAGGGAGGTTCCCAGCACCTGGTGCCTTGCCTTGACCCACGCATTTTGCCAGAAGTTCCAGGAGCCTCGGGTGTGGATGCTCTGAGTCAGGCCAGAGAGACCCCCGACATCCTAGCATACCCCAGCCCCCAGCCCCAGGGGAAAGAGTGTCCCATTTAAAGAACTGAGGCTGTACACATCTCAATCACCAACAAGAAAATCAGTTCAGGTTATCATGAACATTTGCCATTTGGTCTGAACATTTTCAAGAGTTTCCTGTAGCCTGATTTTACCATTTTCTTATGTCTTCAGAGGCTTAAAGGTCATTTTGACAAACATAAAGGCACACAAAGAGAACTGGTCAGTCAATGAACACCATGAAATATGTAAGGAATATTGTCTTAGTGCCTGGATATCTGACTTCAATTTCCACTGAGAATAAGACAGCGGAGAAGGGCTCCGTACCATAGGCTAGCCGTTAGAAAAGGCTTCTGAACTGCACAGATTAAGGAGGATAAAGGAGTGGGGGCTTGGAGTGAAACCAGAAATAATCATTCGTAGGATGACAACACTGGACAGAAGGTGGATTGAAGAACAGAGTGTAGGAAAAGATGAATTCTAGGAAGAAAAACTGTGCTTTAGTGGAATCAGTTGAAAGAGCCCCAGGTGGCTGAGGGCCCGGATGTCGGACTGTCAGACCATCTCTGCTTCTGTAGGCCACGTCCACCCCCGAGCATGGCGCCCGGGTTAGCTTGGGGATGCAGGCCTCAAGGAGGGCCCATTTGTTCTCATGGACTCAGCAGACCACTTCTTCTGTTTCCCTGTTTTAATCCTCTCCTCCCTTCCTTTGTCTTCCCCTCGAAGCCGTACCCAAGCCTTCTGCACCTCAGTCCTCCGCTGTCTCAACACGTTTGAGAGCATGGCCTGTTCCATCCAATTGTCCAGAGCCATTTCCTTAAATCACCCTTTCTCCTGATGTTCCAAAGTCTGTTTCTTCCTGATGTTCCATGCCAAACCCCTGGTTTGGGATCCAGTTCTTGCTTTTCGAGATCACCTCATGGAAACTTGGACTTGGCTTTGTTTTTTCCTGATATTCTGGTATGCTGAATTTTTGTCACCCTCCACATTCCTCATGTGACTCAGTGCCTGGGATTTCCAGCCTGAATTCTTCCCTGGCCGCGGATGTGAATCTGAGTCTGTCTCCAGTTTGCCGCCACCACCTCTCAGCCTTGACACTGCCTTGTCAGACCTGCGGTGGCTCTTCTTTCGGTGTTGTCTGTTTACTGATGTCTTATTCTAAGGATTTACATACATTTCTGGCACATTGTTCTAGAACTTTCTCATAGGGAGATATCGATTCAAAATTTAATTGTCTTCGATAGTGATGAATCAGTGCCTTATAATAGCAATCCTTTCCATCCCCAAAGAATGAGATGTATGACTATGCCAGCCTCCCAAGCATTGGTAAAGAGAACTGTTCACTGCATAAATCTTGATTGCTTCTCCCCCTGGAGCACACCCCAATAGTATGGCCTGTGTGAGAAGCAGCTTGAGGAAAACAGCCCTTGGAATATTTAGGGCCAATCCTTGCAATGCTGGGTGTGGTGCGTCGGGCATACCACCACCTATTTCTTCAGGCTCTTCGCTTCACAAATCTCTTCCAACCACAGGCACATGGTCCTGTGGGAGAAACTCCCTCCGGAGCACTGTTGAAACGTCACCACTGTCTTTGTGGTGGTTCCAGTCCTTGCAAAAATGAATGTAGCATATGTCCCTAATCTGTATTTTGTCACAACATCCCCAAATACCACGTTTCTCTGAAGTTAGTATGATTGTTCTTACATGATGTGATAATAGAAGCTGCATGGGCTGCTACTTGGCCAAAGTGACTGAAATTTAGAACTACTTCAGCACACTGAAGTAACAGGAGACCCAGTCTGTGAGAGTCGACACTCTCTTTCCCCTAGAGGGTGCTTCATGACTCCAAATGCAGGACCCACATGTCTTTACTGCGGGCACACTTTACGGCGCCCCTAGGAAGCATGGATGAATTTCTTCGCAACATTTGAGCTGGACATGAGAGGTGGGACCAGCTTGCTATTGATTCCGTAGGGACCCCTGAAGACTCAGTGCTGCCTTCCATCTTGTTTTGGTTGAGCAACACCTGTGAGTCCTGAAGATCAGGGAAAAGGTAGTGACAAGGGGCAGGTGTCCAGGCTCTGGCTGGACCCTGTCCGGACTTTTGGTCATATGAGGTTTGGTATTGGGAGCTAGAGGGATGCTGATGTTCTGGTTACCTCTCTTCCGAAGCAACACTATATTATAGCACGTCAATGAGGTCTGGTGACTCTTCTAGAAAAAAAAAAGTGTTGCAGTATAAAGATAAAAATCAAAATTAAACATAAGCTAAAGACATGTTTTAACCATTCCATATTTTCTTTCCCTGCCCAGGGAAGGGGCTTCAGGTCCTTGCCAGGGCCATGGTTTTGTAGGGTTGTACCATCAAAGGACGTATATACACAAGGTAGGCCAGCAGGGTACTCGCAAGCTGTGACTGTCCAGCCAAGAAGGAGTATCAGAAAGTCAGGGACAAGTCAGTGGCTCAGAAACCAAGCAGTGAAGTGGAAAATAGTGCCAGTGGCTTCCAAACCAGTCAGACAGCTGGAGCAGGAGGTGGTCATAAGTCAAAGGAGAAGCAGATCATTGAGAGGGAAGAGCCCCTAACCTTCGTTGATACCCCAGGAGTGCCCAGAATGAGCCAAGAGCTTAATAAGCATTATCATATTTAATTCTGATAATAATATTATCTAAGTTGGCAAGAAGAATTTGAAGATCTGAGAGGAGAAGCAAACACCCAGGGTCACACAGATCCTCAGAGGGAAAGACGGCACAATTAGGAAGGTCATGAAGATGGATGGAACCAAAGAGGCAAATATAAGACAAGGAAAGCCACAGACATCTTGATCATAAGGTATGTTCTCTCTCTGTCAGGGAGCTTCTATGCTTCCTGGGTCTGAATACAAGATTGGAGACACAGTACTGCAGAAGGAGAGTGTGGGCAGGAACAACTGCGGATTCTGGCCCTGGTCCTCAGCCAGAGGAGACAGTGCCGCGAACTCGCAGGGGAAACGCGTTCCAGGCGGCTCAGGTCGTGCACTGAGCCTGCACACCCCACGTGCATTTTGCTTGTTAGTCTACATTGTACGGTCCTTTATAACACTCTTACTGGCACTAGAGTAATCTTGTTCTAAACCCTGTCTGCTTTCTACTACATCTTCTAAATGTCTATCAGAAATTTTCCTTCGAATTTCCTCTAATGCCGTTCTTACAGGCTTTGATTTACCAAACTCAAGCCAGACAGCTGAAACAGACCAACACAGCAGAAGCCAACAGGTGTTGCCTACTCGCAGTTTGCTCAGGAACATCTGTGTTTCTCAGAAGTCTTTTGGTATTCATGCTTTATTGCCTATTTCTCTGAACTTTGAAAAAAAAAACAGAGAAACCTACAGCAATCTCATAAATATATACTTATTTTTCCACAGTTGAATCAAAGCCAAAGCTGCTAAATTCCCCTGGCTATCCTTTTAGACATGCCATCTGGAATATTAGACGAGCGATTGAGAGGACAATGAAATCTCATCTTCCAATACGCTGTGCCCAAATCTATTTTTCATGGCTTTGTGATTGTTATATTTTCCATAAAATTGATCTTCCTACGGGCTGCTATGGTGACTTTCACAACAACTAATACAATTACCCCCAAATGGAGAAAGCATGGTACTTGTCCACCTCGCTGTGAGAAAGTGTGATCTTAGTGCGTAAACAGTTATTGGGGGGACTGTACCCGATTTCAGTTTGATCAGGGAGTTTGGAGTCAACACATGCTGGAGGTGAGAATTATATTGAGTATTCTCAATTAACAGTTGTGTTTGATCAGGGATTTAGAAGTTAACACCTGTGAGAAAGTGAGAATTGAATTCAGAATGGCCTCCTAAACTAATAGCTGTCCTGGGACTGGGTGGAGCTCAAACCATTCCTTGAGACGTGTGTAAGGAAGCCAAAGGGATTGATGTGAGTTGGAGGCACGTGATTACTTGTTTCCCACACACAGACGCACATTGAATAATGTACTTTTTTTTCAAGTTTGGATGCCTTTAGAATCTGAGCACATGACCGGTATCCGATTTTTGCCTGAAATTTGTCATTTACCTACATCAAGGCAATGTGACCCACTAGAAGGGCTTTACTCGTAGTTGGATAGACCTACGTGTATCTGGATGTCACTTTTTGTTGCATAAACTTGGGCATGGTACTTGAGCTCTCTGAAGCTCAGTGTACTCATTAGTAAAAGAGTAGTATTTTGTTTTGTTTTGTTTTGTTTTGAGAGAAAAAGGGGGTGGAGGCAGAGGGAGAGAGAATGTGAAGCTGGCTCCACACGCAGTTCAAATACTGCCACAGAGCTCGATCCCACGGTCCCGAGACCACGACCTGAGCTGAAATCAAGAGTTGGATGCTTAACTGACTGAGCCACCCAGGTGCCCAGAATGGGAGTTATAATACTGACCCAGCAAAAATAAAGAAGAGCTAATGGGATAAGAATATAATGCATCTAACATAGAATTTATGCATAGAAAAAATATGCTCATCTACTCTCTTTGTCTAAGATCTAGCACCTTCTACTTTAGATAAAGTAATCATCTTCATCATTTCCTAAATATGTGTCGTGTTAACTTGGCCTCTGTGCTCACTTGGTTTACTTCACTTTTTCTTTCCCATCGGTTCAAATGGGTCCTTCTCTGGGACATACGCATAATAAAAACTCTGCATTATTTATTTTGAATTTAAATGTAAGCAGACACCCTACACGTTTGTTTACTTGCTTAATCGCAAGCCTACTCTCAGAGGTCTTGGGTTTCTCCAGGGCAGGATTTCTGCAGGGATGCCATCTGTGGCTGTGAGTGGAACAGGCACCGTGGGGAGAGCCCAGGTGTCTCAGGGCCCGGTCTGCCTTCAGGAACAGGTGCCTGCGGTCCCTTCTCTGACTCCTGCTTCCCTGGATCATTCAGGATCTTCCATAGGGCTGCCAAGCTTCCAGTTACACTCATCTTTGGCTTGCAAAGTATCTTGTAAACTAATTTCTCCTAGATTGTCTCTGTGACCCTCTAATAATATTTTGCTACCAACTTACTTCTATCAGCCTCCATCACTGGGTTAGTTTTGAATAACTTCTGTACCTATTTCTTTTCCCACCTCTGTCCTGCACATATATATATATATATATATATATATATATTCAATTTTTCTCAGAAGCATTTTTTTAAATGTTTGATTTCTTTATTTGAGAGAGAGAAAGAGAGTGAAGGAAGGGGCAGAGGGAGAGAGACAATCTCAAGCAGTCTCCCCACTGAGCCTGGAGCCTGACTTGGGGCTTGATCTCATGACCCTGAGATCACGACCTGAGCCTAAATCAAGAGTCCGATGCTCAACAGCCTGGAACACCCAGGCACCTGTCAGAAGCATCCGTGTCTTCCCCTCCGACTCCATGCTTACATGAACCCACCGAGAGCCTCAGCTGGCTCTTCATACTGCCTGTCTTTGGGGAGCAGGCCTGACACTCTTCATGTGAGTTTCCGGACTGTCTCAGCTCACAGTCATCAATCACTTCTTGAAACATAAAGAACGCTTGAAAGTTATTCCAGAAACTGTGCCATTATTCCTGTAACAAATATTATTTTTAGAAAAACAGACTTGATTGAGACTTTCCAATCGTGTGAGTTTGAATATTACACACTTATAAAGAATTACATGACAGAGATGGCTGCTGTCATCATACCCATTCTACATACAGAACAAATAAACACTTAAAAGTCATATATAGCAAATAGGCAAGGTGATGCTGATGGTAGGAAAGAGCCTAACACTCCACCAGCTCTCAGTAAGTACTTTTTTACGTGTGTTTTTAAAAGATTTTATCTACTCATTTGATAAAGAGAGAGAGCGAGCAGGGAAGGAGAGGGACCACACTGAGCGTGAAGCCTGATGTAGGACTCGATCTCAGGACACTGAGATCATGACCTGAGCTGAAACCAAGACCTGGATGCTTAGCTGACTGAGCCACTCCAGTGCGCTGATAAGTACTTCTTGATAAAGGGGTAAAAATCCTTAACAATTACCTTCATTCTCCATGTTCACACTTGCTTTATTTATTTTTACCAATATAAATAATTCTATTTATACAGATATTTAAACATGTTTAAACTAGATTAAAAATCTCTGAGTTCTTGGCCTGTTCGTGAGAGTTAAAATTCATGAATTTCACAATGACATGTAACGTCTCCCAGAAGAAGGCATGCTTACCCCAATATTTTTACTCAGTAGTAGGTTTCAACATCTAGAATCAAACTAAGGAATGATTATCCTTTGCAATGGGGCCTATATGACCCTGGTTTTACTAATAAATTTTTTAAATATATATGCATTAACTTACAGGTACTAACCTTATCATTTAGGCATAGATGTCCATTCAATACAAACTACGTTGTCAGAAAGAATCTTTTTCTTTCTTCAACACGTTTCCCTAGAATGTATTTAGCTATCCATCAGGCGTAGAGTTATTAATTAGTTCATCAGGAAGGTAATCAGCGAGTCAAATAGACTTAATGGGCACCTCCTCTGTAAAGACTTTGTGATAAGGGGTGAGTATCAGGTGATGACGGAGCGAACAGAACGTGGGTCCTTGTGCCACTGGAGCTGTTCTAAGGACAGAGAAATCAGGAAACAAACCAAACAAGGGTACATATATGGTAGGTATATGTGTGCAAACACATTTAAGTAAGTACTTTCAGGGAAGAAATAAAAGAAAAAAATCACGATGGAATACTATGCAGCCATCAAAAGAAATGAAATCTTGCCATTCGCAACGACGTGGATGGAACTAGAGGGTATCATGCTTAGTGAAATAAGTCAATCAGAGAAAGACAACTATCATATGATATCCCTGATATGAGGAAGTGGAGATGCAACATGGGGGACTAGGGGGGCAGAAAAAGAAGAAAAGAAACAAGA
>PISX010026446.1:0-24487 GCA_004024625.1 Mellivora capensis | reverse complement strand
GGCTCTGTCTCTGTAGCCGGCTTCCCGCTCCGATACCTGCTAGCTCTGCGACACTCAGACACCCCCGATCCTTGTGTGACCCTGCGGGACCTGGGGCCACGCTGACCCCGCATGGGCTTCACCCCGGTGTAGCCTCTGGAGCGATGTCCCTCCGTGGAGCAGACTTTTAAAAGTCCCGATTTAGTGCTCCGTGGCTCCGGCGCTTGCCGGGAGCCGCCCCTCCCCCGCGGTCTATCCTCCCGTCGCTTTCGATTCACTTCTCCGCCCGTCCTACCTTCCAGAAAGTGGTCGATTTTCTGTTTCCAGAATTGCTGTTCTTCCTCTCTTCGATCTCCCGTTGGATTTGTCGGTGTTCGCAATGGTTTGATAAGCTATCTAGTGATCTCCTGCGACCTGATGTCGTCTCAGCTGCTACTGCTCTGCCGTCTTGCCCCTCTCCCTCTAAAAAGATTTTATTTATTTATTTGAGAGTGAGAGAGAGAGAGAGAGAACATGGGGGGTGGTGAGGGAGAAGCAGACTCCCCACTGAGTGAGAAGCCCAATGTAGGGCTCAATTCCTGGGACTCCAGGATCATGACCTGAGCCGAAGGCAGACACTTAAGTGACTGACCCACCCAGATGCCCCTTTTTATTTTAATTTTTGATCATCTTCCTGAGTTGACTATTGAACTTACTTTTGTGTCCTATTTTTTTTAAATAAATGTAAACTGAGATATAAATTTGCTTTTTTCTACCATTTTAGCCATCCATCTCAAGTGTGTTATTCAGAACTTTCATCATTATTAACTTCATTTTTTAAAAAGATTTTATTTATTTATTTGACAGAGATCACAAATAGGCAGAGAGGCAGGCAGAGAGAGAGAGGGGGAAGCAGGCTCCCCACTGAGCAGAGAGCACAATGTGGGGCTCAATCCCAGCACCCTGGGATCATGACCTGAGCCGAAGGCAGTGGCTTTAACCCACTGAGCCACCCAGGTGCCCCTATTAACTTCATTTTAAAAATACACATGATGCTGAAGTACATTTTTAGGTTTCCAAATATTTATATTACCTTTTATTATTAATTTTAAATATGTTATTACCGTGGTAAAATAATGAATCCTTGTGATATTTTTCTTTGAAAATTGGAGAGGTTGTGTTGCTTTGTATATATTCAAATTTTGCAATTTTTATATTATTTGAATGTAATGTATGTTCTCTATTGCTTTTTTAAAGATTTTACTTATTTTGAGAGAGTGAGCAAGCACGAGTGGGGAAAGGGGCACAGGCAGAGGGAGGGAGAGGATTTCAAGCCAACTCCGCACTAGCCCAGAGTCCAACACAGGGCTCGATCTCACAATACTGAGATCATGACCAAAATCAGGTGTCAGATGCTTAATCGACTGAGCCACCTCTCTATTTCTTGGGTGTAGGATTCTTTATGTATTACATCAAGCTTGTTAATTCCTTTTTTCAGAAGTTGTATTTCTGATTTTTTTCTAAATTGTCAGTTTGTTTCTGAGAACATTTTGCTAAATCCCCCACTACCAAGTTGGATTTTAAAAAACTTTTCATGATAATTCTCTGGGTTTCTTCCCCCCTATTTCTATACTGTAGCTATGTTGTCACATACATACATATTTATGATTGTTACATCTTCTTGATAGCCCATTATGTGTATTTATATATAGTACCTATCTATATTAATGCTTTCTGCCTTATATAACCATAAATGCAAATATCTGCCTAGTATTTACATTGTTGCTTCAATTCATCATATATTTGCACAGGATATGTTCTTCAATACCCTTATTCCTAGCTTTTCTTTGTGACCTGTTTTAGTTGCTCTTATAAACATATAAAGCTATATTTTATGGGTTTTGAAAATATCAATGAGGAAATAGGAGAATGTAATCTATTTTCATTCAGTGTAAATATTGAGATAACTAGACTATCTACCGTTTCTGTTTTCTGTTCAGCACTCTTTTTCTTGACCTTTCTGTTTCTTTCTTCTCATTTTAAAAAGAGATACTGTACCATTGTCTGACCTGGTGCCCATTTTTTGTTTTTTATTTTTTTTACTTCATTGTTTTGTCTTCACTTAGTGAACAAAACTTGTAAATGTCTTGGGCATTTTCGCTCAAGGGATAGGTAACACACACCACACCTAATAATTACTGGATCACCTTGAAACATATTCGGTAATTGTAGAAATATTACATAGTAATTTTCTGTTCTTTAAACCTCATACCTGCCAAAATATTGTATGTAATCACTGGTATAACTGTCCCAAATTTCAGAGTGTTTTTCAAACCTCTCTTTGAATCAGATGGGAAACCCATAGGAATAGTCACACAGATATTTCAATAGAGATTTAAATGTAACAAAATGGTTAAAGTGATCCACTAAAAATGGAACTCTGTGATACACAGATAGGAGCTGAGTGAAGTAGCCACCATCCCTAGGGCTAAGACCCAGAGCAGAGGTTGGCGTAGGTACAAACTAGAAGGTCAGAGAGTCAGGGTTCAGACTTTACCTCTGAGGGGTAGGTGCTCCCCAGGTTGCACTGTTGCCCTCCAGGGGAAGGAAGGAGGCTCATTCTGGGAAAGCCAGAAAATAAAGACTGGAGCAACAGGCACCAGCTGCCACTGGCCAAGTAAAGAGGGCTGAACAATCTTGACAAGACCAGCAAGCAAACAGGAAGAAACAGTCCCTGTCCCCCTAACCCCAGCTCCCAGTGTCTTTTAGAGCTCCCTACCCACATAGCACAAGCAACTGTAAACCACTGAAACCAATAATCCAAATGCCCCAGTATGGTTAATCTCTACTGTAAGCCTGGGTACAACATGCTGGGGTTTTTAAGCTTGTCAATAAAGAACAAGCTTCTACATCACTCCTATTGAGAATTAATTAAGGAAGAGACACAAGAGTTATTGAAGAAAGACTATGTGGAGAATGTGGTTTAGATGTGGTACCGAAAGGGCACCTGGGTGGCTCAGTCAGTTAAACATCTGCTTTTGGCTCAGGTCCTGATCTCAGTGCCCTATGATTGAGTCCCACATCTGGCTCCCTGCTCAGGGGGGAGTCAGCTTGTCCCTCTCACTCTGCCCCTCCCCCTCCTTGTGCACACTCTCTCTCTCTCTCTCTCTGAAATGAAGAAATAAAATCTTAAAAAAATGTGTTACCCAAATAGATTTATTAACTCCTTACCCTGAACAGAACCCACTGCCAAGACACTATAAAACAACTGGTCTTCCTTACAAGACCCAGCCTATATACAACTTACAGCACAGAGGGGCAGAGGAAAATGTGTGCTTCGTGTTGATAGTTGACCCCCAGAGAGAAGGAGAGAGGAAGACAAGAAGCCAAGCACAGTCATGTCTCATAAGCTGACAGTCAGGAATCCCCTCCATGTTGATTCCTCCAAGGGAATCACCTCCATCATACACCATTATCCCCAACACAAATATTACCCAACACTCTTAAAAAAGTACTATAGCGTAAGTACCATATTGTCGTTTCTAGACTAGCTTCCACTTAAGGTCAGTAAATGCTAGTTAACATTTTGTAAATATGGTAGTCTTCCTGCCTGATGACGATGTTCAGAGTCACACAGACTCTCTGACAGATGCAGTCAGGACCCCCAAAAGAGAATCACAGTCTGACAGAGGTTTTGTTTTTTTCACAAAATGTTACCTGATTTATATTCAAAGTGAATGCTAATCCTATTCTATAATACTGATGTTTCAAATGTATTATACTCTAGCTAGTAAAAACAACACTATACTGTTAAAAAAAGATAATCTTATTATGAATAGTTTTCCTGTCATACAAAGCTTTTTTTTTTTTTTGAAGTATAGTGGACACACAGTGTTACATTAGTTTTAGGGGTACAACATAGTGATTCCACAACTCTGTACCTATGCTATGCTTGCCACAAATGTAGCCACCATCTGTCACCTAAAATGCCATTACAGTACTACTGACTATGTTCCTTAGAGATCATATAAAGTTCCAAGATCATATAAAGTTTTTTTAAAAAATCTTCAAAGAAGCAAAATTTTATAATTATTAAATGTGGTCCTACCCAAAATCCTTCATCTTGGGCTTCTTTATCTCAGTCATCATTATTATTTTCAATAGCCTTTCTCATTAATTACATTGTCATGGAGCTATTCCTGTTGGAAAAGTACCCCAATTCATAATCTGCAGAAGGAAAACATTGACAGCAGCTGACAGGTCCCCACTCTGAAGAGCTTCAGAAGGACAAAATTATTCAAAGCAAGAGCCATTAGGAATCTTTCTACTCTACGTTTGGTAGTTCCACATGGCTGACATTTCTGCTGTTTATTATAGATTCCAGAGTGACTTCCTTTCTTTATATCCAACTGTCAACACAAATTTACCAGAGAGAGAAAACTCTAATACAAAAAGAAATAGAATTTTATCAGAACCCAAGGTAAGACAGCCCAAGGGAAACACAATCTTCACAGGGAAGAAAGTACTCCAGAGAATGAACAGGGTTATATACTTTTTTTACATCTAGTAAAAGCTCAAAAGATTATGCATTAGCATATAGGCAGGAATCATGGGTTTTAACTCAGGGAATGCAGGGAGTAGGAGCATTGATCAATATCTCAAGGATAAGATGGCTTTTCTTCAGGCTACTCATTCACAAAGCCACTGTACAATGCATGCTTGACAAGCCATAAATCAGGCTTTTGGTTCGAACAAAGTTTATGGGCAATTATAGTGATTTATAAAGAAAGAGAGTTTTTCTTTCATCAATATTAGAAACGCGAGATGGCGTGTAATTTTTGCCCTATCCAAGAAGAAAGGATGAGAATTATCTGTGTCTGACTTCATTATGTTTGCTATGGTCTAGAGGGGTTCTGCACCCAATTCCACCATGTGTGTGTTGGGGGATTCCCCCACATGTGCAATAATTCTCTAGACACCAGCCAGGTGTTCCACAGTTCAACACAGTTGACTTGCTGACATTAACTGGGTGTTAATCCATTCCAGGCAAGGGCTGAATGTTGTCAATATCATTGTTCTTGTGGTTAACATCATCAGTATTCTCAAATGAAAGGCAAAATTCTCAGTCACAAATTGAATGCCTTCAAAGAAAAATACAGCTCCTTGTTGTGGGGTCTTCAAGCCCAATGGCCAAGAAAGAATTCTTGAGACGTTTTATGGTGCAACTTTGTAAGCTAATTTAAGTAGCACAGGGACAGGAGAGAGAAAGGACATGAGGAGAAAGAGCTTCAACTTTTGCTGTATGAAGCTGGTGGTTATATGTTTAGTGCTCAAGGGGATATGCAGGGAATATTAGATCATAAATGTTTCCTCAAATTTCTTCTCATAAAACCACTTTTGCAAGATTTATCTGGTGCTTATCATTCAGCCCCATTTTAACTATCAGTGAGATGTACAGGCAATCATGAGACCCTTTAAGAATGTAGAAACCAGTGCATATTTGATTCTTATCTAAACTCTGCAGGCTATAGGTCAGTTTTCTGGGCTAGCAGTGAACATTTTTCTTCTTCTATTCCTCATCACTTCTCAAAAATGTGCTTATTCTGCCTTCTCAGATAAAGATCACCCTATTCAATCTCCTCACCAGCATATTGTGATAGTTAATTCATATATCAGGACCCATAGCATACAGGCTAGCCCAGTGGCCTGACCCACGTCAAAAATTAAACCTAAGTACTTGACTTGCAGGAAACACGTATGGAGGAATTCTAACATACAGTGATCACAATCCTCCAACTCAGGGTTAGCTAGCTTACCTTATCCTAGAACATCAGACCTGCTGGTGTTATCAGGAAATCCCCAACCTCTTAGCTAGCTGTGCCCATTTCCATGGTGCCTCTTCCAAAGTTCCTATGAAATTCACTTTTGCCTCAAATCCTTTGGGAACAATCCTCTGTGGAGGTCAGGATTACTGGGGTCAGGGCAACTGGGCAGCACAGACACTGATCTGACCCAGTTGGCAACAGAATTCACGAGCTGTGTGCACCAGAACCATGGTCCTTGTCTGTGGCTAGAAGTCCATGGCATCACTGTTGGGTGGGTAGACTTTGAAGCTAGAGCAACCACCTGATGAGGTAGGAGTTCATAGGCAGCAAAGGTGATCTACTTTGAATTTTTTAAAAAAGATTTTATTTATTTGAGAGAAAGAGCATGATTGGGGGAGGGGAGGATAGGGAAGGGAGAAGCAGGGAGCCCGAGGTGGGGCTCAATCTTGATCCCAGGCACCCCTTTACATGTTTAACACATACGTTAATTCCAAATTTTTCTAATGACATCTACAATTATACAAGATTCTCATCTTCTTGCCAACCATGACAAGGGACTTACTTTAATTCAATGACTTATTGGTATTAATCAACTTTTCATGGCTGATAGACATTTCCCTTTTCCTTTTTTTCCATATAAAAAGCTAATTTGTCAAAAAAAAGCACACTAATTTTGTCACATTAACAGCTACATTTACTAACATGTTTTAGCAACTTGTGTGCTTGACAAGTTTTCCTTACATTATATGTTTTCACTCCAAAAAAGACCCAAGTACATCCATTTAGAGTTCTTCCACTGAAGGCCTGTGGGGGATATATTTTGCTAGATTTTATCTCATAAGACTTTCTCTCCTTTGGTTTTCTTATTCCTCAATGAATTTTTGGCCAAGTGTAAAATTGTAGAGTGATGCTTCCCCCCATCATTCTGAATGCTCTCTTCTGGCACCTGTTTTGCTGAGGAGAAGTCCACTGTTACTTCACGGTGTCTACATTCCAGTGTCACTGGGGAAAGATGGGATAACATCTGGGAAGCGCCCACCAGACTCTTCCATATTAAGCAAGTACACCCTCTTTCCTCTCACCCTCAGCTCTCTGGAAACTGTGACTAACATTAAAAGGATATACATAAAAAGAAGCCAACAAAATATAATCTGTTTATCAAAGTCCTCTACCTCAAACATTGAAACAATTAAGAGGAATCTCTCATATACTTGGGCTTTTCTGTAATTTCTTGATAAAATATAGTTTTTGGTTTTGTTTTCCCTTTTTGAACCAGAGCCATTTCTGAGACTTGCTGAAGGACATCTCTTTTTAACTCATTCATCTCAGTTACCTTGAAAGAAGCTTGGTCTTTCTGGTCTACATTTTCTCAAGTATTTTTGAACTGACATAAATGTGAATGCAATCCCCTGATTTTTCTAATGGGTATTTGTAGAAACATTCCAAATCCAAACCAAGAGCTTATATTTTCTGTGAGACACATTATCCTATATTTGCCTCTTCCTCTTCCCTCTTTGAATTTTAACCTTAATTTAAGGTATACATATTTTAGTGAATAATAATTTTCTAAGTATAGTTAAAATATCATTTTTATAAAAATATTGCTTGTTTTTTCTACTTTTAAAATGGGTCTCACAGTAGCTCCATCATACTTATTTTTACACTTAGAGCTAATATTTTTTAATTCAAATTATTTTGGGGGAGGGGACGGGGAAAGAAGATGGGGGTAGATGGAGAGGGACGGAGGAGAACAAGCAGAGTGGGACTGAGCAAACAATCTCTTGATGCAGTGGAGACATGGAGACTCAGATAATGGCCAGAGAAAAATGTTTTGCCTAAGTTAACTAATGAGTAGAATAGTCAAGGAGATGAATAATCAGCAACAAGACTTTTTAAGAAGCGAGAGGAAAATCATGCATTAGGAGAGAGATGGAAGGCAATGTTTCTCCTATGCATCTTAATTTTGTGGAAGAAGAAAAATGGGGACCGATAATGGTACATGGGAAGATGTGAAAAAAAATAGAAAGATCTACAGAACACGGATAATAATATACAATCACATATACCACACACTGGAATGGCACATGAACCTACCAGAGAGGAAGAGAATTCAAAAGATGACATACTTCACGTGTTAAAGAAATCATTGTTTTCATACTCCTTTGGCCACTTAGACATGTGTTAAAAGCGAAAAAAAATTATACTTCATCATTCTGACCACTTGGGCCCAAAATAAGTGACTAGTGTCTCCCGCACCAGATGGTCTTGGAATTTTGTTGAGGTTCCTACAAGTCTTTACCGGACTTTGTCGTGCTAGTGGTTCCAAACGTAGCTCTACAACATGATGTTAAGCTACTGGCCTCCCTTCATGTTGTTTTCCTTCTAGAAGATTTTCTTACTCTGGTGATATTTTTGCCATCATCTTAATGTCAGTTGTTACCTACACCTGGCTTTGAATCTGAATGTTGCAAAAGGTAACTCTCTCAAATACCTGACTCTCATATTTATTCTAAACACAAACTCACTTAAACAAAGCAGAATTCAACAAAATGAAACAAAGATCCTGATAGTTCTCTGCCTGTCACATACATATAAAAAAAACCCATAAAGTTAAACTTTGCTTTTCACAGAAATAGATTCTATGGGCTCAGATTCAGATAATTTTTCAGACCTGATGTCATCATCCTTAGACTTGAAGTTCCTTAGTACATTTCCCAGGAGGGGACTTCATAACAAGATCAGTTTTATTCTCTTATTAGAGGTGCACTATTGTACAGAATATATGGTGGCATTTTTAGCATATCCTTACAGCAATGAGGAAGATGGATATCTTAGATGAATTCAAGGGGAGATGTGAGAGAAAAGAAAAGACTGGATCTTAGGTAGCACTGGGACCTGGCCAGAGGAGTCCATGACTCTACTCTGTGCTTCCCCAGGACACAATTTTGTGGTCTGGAAGTATCCAATGTTTAGGGACAGAATCAGTTCAATATATATTTTTAATATTGAAAATCTGAGACATTAGATTCTTAAAGCATTTATATTACCATTCTTCCAAATCTCTTAGAAAACAAGTCTTCCACCTTTAAGACTGTCTCTGGCCTCCCTCACACTGATCGCTCTTTCCATAGCACTCTCCTCAGGGCACCCTTGACCTCTGCGTTCCTCAGGCTGTAGATCAGTGGGTTCAGCATAGGGTTGAAAAGGCTGTAAAACAGGGAAAGGATCTTCTGCTGCTCCTCAGGGTGGCGGGATTTGGGGGCCATGTACATGACAATGGCGCTGCCAAAGAAGAGCCCTACCACACAGAGGTGGGAGGAGCAGGTGGAGAAGGCCTTTCTGCGGCCCTCCCCAGACTGAATCCTCACGATGGCCAACAGGATGCGTGAGTAGGACACCAGCACCAAGCAGAGGGGCCCGACTAAGATAAACACGGAAGCAGCAAAAATGACCACTTGGTTGAGCCTTGTGTCAGCACAGGCCAACTTGAGGACAGACAGGATTTCACAGAAGAAATGGTTGATTTCATGAGGCCCACAGAAGGGCAGCCTCAGAATGAGAACCACATGGACCAGGGCCAGCAGGGAGCCACATGCCCAGGAAGTGACTGCCTGAACGGTGCACACTCTCCAACTCATGATGACAGAGTAATGTAGGGGGTGACAGATGGCCACGTACCGATCATAGGACATCATTACTAGGATGATACACTCAGTGTGAGCAAAAGCCATGTATAAAAAGGTCTGCATTATGCATGGGACAAAAGAGATAGTTTTTTGCTTGCTCAGAAGGTTTGCCAGCATCTTTGGGACATTATTTGAAGCATAGGCTATGTCAACAATGGCCAGATGGGAGAGGAAGAAGTACATGGGGGTGTGCAGTCGGGAGTCCAGCCAGATGAGCACCAGGATGATGCTGTTCCCCAGCAGGGTGAAGGTGTAGAACAGGGAGAAGAACCCAAAGAGGAGCACCTGCAGCTTTGGGCTGAGCGGGAATCCCAGGAGAATGAGTTCTGTGACCCATGTTTGGTTTTCCGTCATTCCCTGGGAACAGTATCTGTACCAGTCTCTGCTGCTGTGGGAGGCTGTGTGCTGGGGAGCGAACACAGATCTGGGTTAGTTCTCAAACAGAAAGAGGGGGGTTAAAGTATATCCTGTGTGTTACCTCAGCTGGCAATCCTTTTCAGAGCCATTATGTCAAATCCTTAAGCCACGGTAAAACAGAAAGAAAACCTATTCAAGGAGTGTAAGTGAGCGCAGGGTTGCATGTACTATTTTGATGTCTATAGAATTTTATTTGACTTTGATTGCAAGGTTCACATATTAACTATCATGATGGCAGCCACAGGATAATTTGTTTTCCAGAATGACCAATTATTTCACTTGGGGGAAAGTTCCATAGCCATATTGTCATATATGTTTACTTTCTAATTGATTTAGTTTTCAGATTTCATTTCCACTTTCTCTTTATCATTTGGTTTGCTCTTATTTTATAACTTGTGGAGTACATTGCACATAGCAGGTGCTCAATAAATGACATAATAAATAAATGAATGAATGAATTAGGGAATAAGATTTATAAATGTAACTTCAAGGAGGATTATTTCTCTCTCTGTTTACTAGCTTTAGGGCTTTGGCAAGTGAAGTTGGCACTGACTTTTTTACTCCTGATGCTACATAGGAAAATCTGACTGTTTCCATTTTGAGCATGGGTAGAGAAATATCATGAATCTGGTCAGCATTCATAGATGTAATTTATGGTATAGGGTCAGGGCAAGTGGTTATCATGTGAAGACTTAACTATATAATATTTCTATTCCTGCCACACCCCCACCCTCTTGCAGGACTGCTTCCCTGGTTCTGTGTAGATGCTATTTCTGGGTCCCCCTGCATTTGGACAGTACCTAATATAGCACCCATTTGTTGGATGGATGGATGGATGGATAGATGGATGGATGGATGGATAGATGGATGGAAAGTGTTACATTAGGAATAACATCCAAAGTGCCTATCCCAGAATTTAATCAAGGCTTTTGACTCTTCTTTCATTTTTTTCTGGCTGCCATTCCACCAACCATATGGCCACAGGGATGACAGAGAGGGAGTCCTGAAATGTTGCATAGAACCGATTATAGACACCTATCATATGACATTTCATGATATACTTGATCATCCTCAATAAGCAGCTTATGATTCCAACTCTGAAAATCTCAGCCCTATTCAAGACCAGAAAGCTGCCTGTCCATAAGTTGACCACGTGCCTCTTGTTCAGGATGCTAATTTTCGGAGCTCTTTCTTCCTCTAGACCCCAGGTTCTCTCAACTAACACACTTTGAAAAAGGGTCCTTACTCACTGTGATACCGGCCTTTGTCTTATCTTAGAGATAGGATTAGATTTAGAAGAAGCTGCACAGAAGTCAGCAGATTTTGAAGGTGAGAGTGGATGATCCTGAGCCTCCAACTGTCTCTGAAAGAGGGACTTTGAAGTGCGGGGCTTGTCCCCGTTCCCCTGACACAGGCTGATGCAGGTACTGGGGCCTGCTCATCGTGGGCACCCAGCAGTAAAGGTTTTATAGCTCATCTTCACCCAAGCCCACCCAGACTGTCTCTGAGTGTCCCTGGGCGTGATGAGACAAGGACACACTCCTCTATCAGAGAACCAAAATTGTTTGTCTTTCTCTTTCCATTTCTCTGGGCCCTGGGGATGGACATTCAGAAAAAAAGGAGCCGGCAAATGACGACTTAATACCCAGCTGAATCCATACACATGAAACTTGGATAGTAATAAGAACAAACATACTCCTGGGACCACATTGCAAATTATACCCCCCAAGTATTTGGATGGTGATAGCTTCCTGGATCTTTATCTTGTCCCGGATGGATTTGTGGAGCTTGGAGGAGGCAGAGCCCCATCTTCATGAGGCAATGGGTTGAAAAACGGCATTAATGTTTTTTTCTTTCCTCCCTAGATAGTTCTAAGTTGGGTGATGGTACACAAAACTCTTCTGTTCACCTTCCCACACTGTGCTGAGTCCTCTCCATGTGGTACCTGAGATTTCATATGGGGTGTTGAAAGTATAAGGGACACCTTGAAGAGGTGTCTGATTGCCTTGGACTGAGGTGTTGACTTTAGATTCTCAGGATAAAACATAAATACAGAATTTTGTGAAAATTTTTCTGATTTTCCCTCTTATGTATGTCAGTCCTATATGTGTATGCGTGTGTATTACTTTTCTCAATGGACAAAGTTTTGGAGAGAAACATCCAAAAATCACTTATCAGATCACATTTGGTTTTTTACTTAAAAGAGGAGAAGTAGATTGTTAAAGTGTGAACAAAGTAGTTCTCTGTTAATAAGGGAAGAAAGAATATATACTTATGGTTTTTGATTGACAGGCTAGTCAAGGATTCAAAGCCCAGGATTTCCATGGGCAGAAAAAAGAAGCTCAAGGGATAAATATCCTGAAAAGTAGTGAGAAGCTCTATACAATGGTTAGAAAATTAACTGAAGCATTTAAGATAAATTTATTGACTACCTGAAACTGGAGTTAATGTTTATCAAAAAAATAAAATAAGACCAAAATTACCGAGAGAAAGCCATTATTGTCTTTCAAGAAAAATACATCACTTTTTTTGGTGTCATTTCCCATTTGTATTGACCTGTATACAAGGGTGAACATTATGTGGCATGTAGAGGAAATTTCAATTTCCAGAGAGCCTGGTATTAAGATGCTAATCAGAAATATAATACAGTGCAAATATACAATGACTTCATTGTGAAAATGAGAAGTAGTTATTACCCTGTATGAAAAAAGGACTCAGCTGATAGCATATGATACCAAGGATAAAGATGCACATGACCCAACATTTCCAAGGTGAGAATCATAGTTCATCCTGCTAAGAATCCATCACATTCAAAAGAAGCTTCTGTTAGCCCCCCGGAAGAACACCCATCCCCCAGTAACTCATCACATTATTCTTAATTACTCAACACACACACAGAAACCTGATGAATAGGAAAAATAGTGGATTCCACGTTTTCTTATTTTTTTGTCCAACTAGGGGACAAAAGTCCACATGATCTTCCATATCTCCAAGACTACATTATAGACTCAAAAGGAGGGGGAAGGAGCAAGGACACTCTAAACACGGAGTCGGCGTCAGATAGTCCCACATTAATGATATGATTTTGAAGGACAAATTATATGTCTGTTAATTTATCGTCATTTTTTAAGAAAACCATTCAATTCTCCCTTAACCTTTCAACTATTATGCATTTCATAGTGTGCTTAGGTGATAGAGAAATGTTTCTCAAGCATGGTCCAAGGACCACCAGCATGAGAAAAGCTCCTCACTCTTTATAAGGAAGAAAAAGCACTTTGCAAACTCTAAAACTCAAAGTAAATGTATGGCACTATTTTAAAAAAAATCTTTCATGCATGCAAAGAACCTTAGAGAACTCATTTTAAAGATGATAATACTAAAGCTAGGACAGGTATGACTCCTTCAAGACTAAAGGCAGATTTCTGTTAAGAGCCCAGGCATCAAATCTAGTGTATTTAAATGAAATGTTCCATTTTCTTCTTCTTGCCTTATCTATCATAGTAAGTTGCTTCACTATCCCCTCCCCATCCAGCCAAGTTACTCAAGTGAGATACAGTCATTCTTGATTCTTCTTCCTCTCCAAAAGCTATCTGAATTCTGTTCATGGCAGCCCATAGTCTGAGCGCCATGGGGTGGTGGAGGTCTGTGTGTCTGGATCAGAAGGGAGGAAGAAAAGTTTGACCCTCCCTCCTAGTATAATAGGCCTTAACACATTTAACATTGTTTCCATTATTAATTAGCCAAATGAAAATACTTGATCTGTGCCTTTCTTAACCTCTGTGAGGACTTATTCTTGTTGAAGGTGGACAAAATCCACTAAACTGATGTAAAGTCTCTTAACGACTTCCAGGTCCCACTCCATTCCCTCCTGGTTAAAAATTTTCAACGTCCTCTCTTTGAACCATATAAAATCCAAATTCCCTTTGAAGGTTATGAGAGTGCTAAGTGATCTGGCCCTTCCTGCTTCTCAAACTATATCTCTGGAATCTTCTTCTTTGATCAGGATGTTAAAGTTATACTGGACCTAGGCAAGTTCTAGATCACCTCAAAATCTTGCCAGCAGGATGCCTGGGTGGCTCAGTTGGTTAAGTGTCTGCCTTTGGCTCGGGTCATGATCTCAGAGTCCCGTGTTGGGCTTCTTGCTCAGTGGGGAGACTGCTTCTCCCTCTGCCTGCTTCTCCCCCTGCTTGTGTGCTCTATCTCTCTGACAAATAAATAAATAAAATCTTTTAAAAAATCCTGCCAGCCTCAGGGCTTTTTGTGCTCACTGGTTACTACACCAGGAGTATGTTCTCAGATTAATTGTCACTTGTCCCTCTCTCCCCTACTGCACTATCATGTAGCACAGCAGCACATGTCACAAACTAAAATTCGTATGCCTTTTCATTGTTGCTTCTTTGTCTTCTCTACTAGACACAAAGTCCTTAAGGGTAGGAACTAAGTCTTGTTTCATTATACTGAAATCCCAGTGGCTTCTTATAGTAGGTGGTCAATTATTTTGCTGCATAAATAAGTCAACACATATCTGATAATTAGACTTATTTCATAGTGGCTAATTGAAAAGAGTTAAGAACATAATATATTAGTCACTTTGTGCTTTTTGTGAAATATACATTTTTATTGAAAAAGATTACATTTTCATAGCCTTAGAAAAGCAGACTTTCCTCATATGTTTGCTCATGGATCACCATTTTCATTACACTGAGCAAGACTTGTAAGATGTTTAGTTACAAAACTCCCTTTGACTAACTTCAGTTACTGCTGAGCCCTCCCTCCTTCCCTCTTCCTTGTCTTCTTCCTCCTTCCCTCCCTCTCTTCCTTTTACCTATCTTTTGTGTGTTTTCTTGGGCCCTTTCCCTCAACACTCTTCTCTCTTCTGAATGTGAATGATTTTCAGGCAGGGTGTGAACCACAATTTAATGAAGAATGTCAAATAGGACTTGAGATAACAAGGTAACAAATAGCAAAAATCAAAGCAAACAAAAAACAACAGTGATAAATCTTTAGCAGCCTCAGATCTTAAAGCTCCTGTGCTGACTAATTTAGGGGGCACATGTCCCATCCTTCCCCTTCCTAACTACCCCCAAGAAGGTATAAGTGGAATAATGCATGGGCTACCTGAGTTAGGAGCTATTGACTTAGTTATTCCTCCTCTCCCAGAAGGCCTAATTTTTCATATGAAGAGAAATCTACTTAAAATTTTTAATTTGTCCTTCCCTCTTCCTTTGCAAACAGCCTATAGCTGCATCTTTACTAACATAGATAAATAATAGGTCTTTTCCAAAAGCTTAATACTGGACTCCTTGTAAATATATCAATGTTCCTCACTGACTATGGCTGAGCATGAGCTAACATCCATATGAGGAGGACTTGTGCTATAATCCATCAGTTAAAATGAAATAGTGGTCATAACACTCAAGTTTGGGTTCTTTTCTAAGTTTTTTTCTTTTATGCTCTTTCATGCCAATCCGGGACACACTATAGTAGTGAAAGGTACTGGTATAAATATATTTTCCCTCTTCTCCATGAGACCTTGCATAACATATAAAACATCTGTAATACTGGTATATTAATCAAAGACTATTGATTTATCATTAATCAAAAGAAGAGGGTTTAATGTTACTATGACTAGAATGGGGATTAGTCAAAAGAAGATTCAGGAGAGCTTGGAACCTGAAGTTCAAGGTAAAGATTCTCTTTAGCTTCTTAGGTTGAGACCTAGGGGAAATTCTTATGACTTAATGATTGCTGATGTGGAACTGTCCCACATACAGAATCTTAAATCTTCCCAGTCCCTGAAGACCATGAGATGTCTCACCTTTGTGAGGTCAGACGTTTAAGGTTTGGTGTACCCTTCTCAACTTTCACTTGAACAACACCTAAAGATGAGTGAGAACTGCCCATTACAGTGAATTCCTTGCCAGAAAATGTCCCTATAATAAATTATTTTGAAAATAAATAAAAATTGTCTAGTTTAAATTTGTATATTCTGCTTAATTGTATCATCTATCTGGGCACATCTAAAAGCCTTGAATTGAATTCACATTTATCTCTAGAGACATAATCCTCCATCTTCTAAGAGCTCAACTGGTAAGACAATTCACTTCTTGGTGTGTGTCAGGCACTGTGCCAGGAACTTTGCATATATACTGTCATGCAGCAATTGTTCAAAATATACCCCAAACTGAATAACTTCATGTGAATGAAAAAATTGAGACTCCAAGAAGTTAAATGGCCTTGAACCCGGGTCTGTCTGATTACAAATCTCATAAACTACTAAACTACTGCCCCAGTCTTTGTCTGGTATGTTGCATTTGGTAAGCCCAGGAGGGACATGAATAGGCATACCATATGCAAGAGGATCATGCCGTCTGAGTTCCATTTGCCTTAATGTTTATGATGCAAAGCCATTTTTTAAATACTTTCACCCTTCCTTGATTTTAAATGAACATACATGCTCAAAGTAGAAGATAACGAAATTTACCCACAAGGTAAACATTCAGAGGTAAATTTCGTTAACATTTACCGTATTTTTTGTCATATTTCATGTAGTTTTAACACAATTGAGCTCATACTCTGTGTAAAACTCCCTATGCTACTTTACCATTTATCATAATAATCCAGGCAATCTATAAACAAACTTAATTTTAATAGGTATATGATATCCCATTATATGAACATATCATAATTTACTTAATCTTTTTTGGATACTTAGATTTTTTTCCATATACTAAAAATATTATACTACTTTAAAATATATAATATTATACAACTTAGAGTATATGCACATACTACAAATAGAGGAATACTTTTGTGTATAAAACTTCTTCATTTGGGATTATTGTTTTAATTTTTAGAAATATACTTACTGAATAAGGAGTACCTGGGTAGCTCAGTCAGTTAAGTGTCCAGCTCTTGATTTTGTCTCAGGTCATGATCTCAGCACCATGAGATCAAGCCCTGTTTGAGGTTCCATGCTCAGCAAGGAGTTTCCTTTAAAACTTTCAGATTCTCGGGGTGCCTGGGTGGCTCAGTGGGTTAAAGCCTTTGCCTTCGGCTCAGGTCGAGCCCCGCATTGGGCTCTCTGCTCAGCAGGGAGCCTGCTTCCTCCTCTCTCTCTGCCCAGCTTTCTGCCTACTTGTGATTTCTTGTCTGTCAAATAAATAAATAAAATCTTTAAAAAAATATTTTCACATTCTCTCTTTCTCTCTGTCCCTCCCCCCAACTTTCTCTCTAAAATGAATAAATAAATTAAAAAAATATATATATACATATATACATACTAGAAGATCAGAAATATTTTCATGACACAAGTCAGTACAAATGGTTAGATCCGTGAGTCTTGCTCTACCACTTATTAGTGTGTGACTTTAGGTAAGATGTTTCATTGTCTCAATTATTTCTTCACTTTTAAATTGAGTATAACATCAATACTTCAGAGTTCCTGTCATATCTAAATAGAAAAATAAAGAGAAATTACTATTACTTATTATATTATAAAAGTACTCTCTGAAAAGTTTGATCCAATTAATTTTTCCATCTTAAGAATTTCTTAACATCTCCTTGCTGGCTTGTCTTTCTGTGTACATGCATATAATACTTGTTAGACTTCAGTAATTGTTAATTTAAGATTTTATATTTTAAATCTGCATATTTCTCATGACTAGTAACTATGCTATGCTCCTCTCAGTACATCCGAAACCACCCAGCATCTACCCATCTCACTACTGGCAGTATTTAAACCTTGATCACCTGATTATGTTGATTTCTGCCAAGTTTCTCTGTCAAAGTCATAATTTTTCCTTTGTAATTTATTAAAGTTTTGTAGGAGATATCCTGAGGCTATACCAAAATTTTGAACCTCATCAGAAATTTAAGCACCAGGTTTAGCTTCAGCTGATACCTCCTGCCTAAATCAATCACCATTATAATGATCACTGGCTGACAAGTTCTTTTTCCATTATTTCTTCTTCATTTATGAACTGTCGTTCTTCTGCTAAAGAGCTTACACATCTCATTTTGCCAGTCATTTATTTATTTATGTCAGTATGGACTCATGAATCCCTATTTTTTAAATGCTTATAATCTGTTACTTTCATTTTTTATTTTTATTTGGCCAATGAGAGTCCCTTCAAGGTGATTCTATTATAATCCTATTATAATGTAATAATCCTATTATTACATCCCCACAATTTTTTAAGAATTTTCTTATTTTCTAGTATATAAGTGTTACAGGCTCTTCGTGTATTTTTTTTTTTTTTTAATCTTATCCTGGAATTAGCCATTTCTTCAGGAAGCCCTGTTCCCTTTGTGGAGAAGTTTAAAGACCAATATCTGGGCTCTCCGTGTGCTGTCAGCAGAGTGTCAGTGTTTGTTAGGAGACCAGCAAACAGGGGTGGAAAAGAAACGCATTTACGTGATCCCATATTTACACACACTAACATATACATCTATAAATATTTCTGTATTTATGTGTATATATATTTTATTTTATTATTTATTTATTTTTTTAAAAGATTTTTATTTATTTATTTGACAGATGGAGATCACAAGTAGGCAGAGAGGCAGGCAGAGAGAGAGGAGGAAGCAGGCTCCCCGCTGAGCAGAGAGCCCGATGCGGGGCCTGATCCCAGAACCCTGGGATCATGACCTGAGCCGAAGGCGGAGGCTTTAACCCACTGAGCCACCCAGGTGCCCCAATGTGTATATATTTTAAACACAATTTCACTAAAACATGATAACGTGTACTTCCTCAAAATTAAAAACTTCTGTGAAAACCATCATTAAGAAATGCAGAATTGAATAGAATATTTAAAATGCATATTTCTGACAAAGGACTTCTGTCAAGAATATATAAAGGCCTCTTAAATTTAATAAGGAGGCAAATGACCCAAATAATAAATGAGCAAATGGTTTGTACAAATCCCTTGCTAAGGAAGGTATGCAAAGGATCAATGAACACATTAAAAAATGTTCAACATCACTAGCTGTCAGAAAAATACATATTAAAACAAGGAGATAACACAGTGGTTATCTCCAATGGTTAAAAATAAATAAATCTAAGTGTGGAGAAGATGTTGATCAAATGGAATTCTCATATGCCGGGTTGAATGTAAAATGGAACAACCTCTTAGTGTCATATAAACTAAAACATACACTTCTATGTGGTAAAGTAAGTGAATACTTTTAGGTGTTTTCCAAAGAGAATGAAAACATAGGTTCAAAGACATCTGTGCAACTGTTCACGCTATTTCTAAAAAAATTAGCAAAACCATCCAAATGCCAATTGACAGTTGAATGGATTAAAAAATTATGGCATGTCCATAAGTGGAATACCACTCAACAATAAAAATAAATGAACCAATACATGAATTAACATGGAGGAACCACAAAATCATGCTAAGCGAAAGAAGCTAGACAGAAAAGAATATATTCTGTATGATTGTATTCATATGAAATTATGCAGCAGGCAAAACTAATCTAGAGTGACAGAAATCTCTAGTGGTATATCAGTGCCTGCTTAGGGCAGAGGGTAAGGACATAAATCCACTGTAAAGGGACACCAGGAGAATTGTTTGAGGGATGGAAATGATCTATATCTTGATTATATTGATTTGTCATAACTCATTGGACTTGACTCTTAACATACACTTAGTTGTGTGTAATCTATTCCTCAGTAAAGTTCTCTAAAAAACAAAATGATTTCATAGTGTTTGCTCCAATTCCAATCCTACTCTTCTGGATGCTTCTCTTCTATCACCATGCCATAACTGTGAATACCTTTTTCAATTGAGAAAGTCCTCAAAGTGTTTGCTTATTTGTTCAACCAACTACTTCTTTGTTCAATGCATTCAGTCTCCCAACTATGCTACCTCTATACTCTGCATTCTGGAGTGCCTCCCACACATATGCACAGATTCCTGCATGATTATCCCACCCACACCGTGCAACTGGCCAACTGGTGGCTTCTTTTTCCAGGAAAAGAAGGTGGGAAAAGTGGGGAATATCTAATTATCACATTTTATAGCTTTATGCTCCTTTCTTCATCATCATCTTTGTTTCCACTGATATTTTCTTTTCTTTCTATATTTGTCTTTCATTGGAAACTGCATATGTGGAGTTTTACACAGGTGATAGGATGGTCCAGCTATCTATTTTGTTGAGATTCCCTCAAATATGCATGTCACCTGGACTATTTGTTCTATTCAATGAGGTCTTCGATCTTTTGTCTGCTTGTGAGCAGGAGGCATAGAATGCACCTGAGCGTGAGAGATTGGGGTGCAGGAAGGGTAATTGGGCAAGAGTCTCATTCTTCAGTGTTCAGACTTTAATTAATTCCTCTGTCTTCAGATCTAAGCTTCACTGGTTTCTGCTTCATCTGGGATCCCAAAACTTAGGGTTGTTATCGTCAGTTTCTCCGTAAAATGAGCTTCCAGGCTCCTGCCCAGGATGAGTTGTTACCTAGCTGTGTGGAATGGTGCAGAATCAGAAGATCCAGCTACTGTAATAACAGACTTTTGACTTGTTCCCTGTTTTCTCCCCTTTGTGTACTCCCAGGGTCCACTACTGCTGATGGATTCAAGTCTGCAGCTTCTCAGGGGCTCTTGGAGGTAATGTGTCTTACCTCTTATTGGTTTTCCCTTCTCCCTGCTCATTAGTTGATAGCTTCTTGTCTGATAAATTAGTTATAACCCCTCCCTCTGTTTTCTATCTATATTTTTAAAAATGCTGCAATTCCTCTTATTCGGGATGTCTCCTCTGCCATTCTGTTTTCTCCTGTGCTTTACACATTGTGCTCTATCTATTTCAGTGGTATCTGGGAAGATGAGATAAATATGTATGATAAATCTTCCTTGTTCTAGAAGACCATTTATTCTCACTTAAAATCATTAATTTCTCTCACTAATGCTTCACTCTAAGAATTCTCTCTAAAATGAATTTATCTAATTTTTTACTAAGAAAATTACCCTAGCATATTCAGGAAAATATTTGACTATTAGTAGATTGCTGGCTTATTTTTTTTCAGGAGTTATTTAATAAGTGGGGGAATGTTTACCTTTAAATGTGATGTGAAGATTATTAAATTCCATCATTTAGTATCTCTGTCAGTATCTCTCTGTCTGGATTGTGTATAATGAGTTGAATCCATCTGGGTTCCATTTACCTTAGTCCTAATCCTCCTCCAGTGGTATGTTTGATAGATGAGAAGTATAAAAACTCATATAAATGCAAGATTAAAGAACTCAAAATTGGTCACTTCAACAATAAATATCAGTCTATTTCATTACTTGGCTTCATGGGCCCAAATTTACTTCTACAAGAATTTGAATTAAATCTTTTTCATCATGAACCAATCCATTAGTTCAAATGAATATCCAATCTGGTTTGTATAAATACACACACACACACACACACACACACACACACACACACACACACACTCTTTGTGTACTGCTTTCCTGGAGATGAGGGAGTCACCTGACAGACATACCCATCAGGTTAATTAAAGGCCAGAGGTAGCCTGAGTCTGGCGATGGGGTTGGTAAGAGTGTATTTATCTTCCTCACTAAGAATGGTCAGTGTTCTGGCTTTAGTTGTTAGCCAGTAGAACAAAGCTGAGAAGCTCAAAGGCTGTATTCAAATATGAACCTAAGTGGAAGAACCTCACCCATTAGGGACTTATTAAAGTCTTCTGGCATATTCTCCCTTGCTTCCTTCCACCCTCCCTGAGTAGCTGTGAAGAATCCTGGAAGTTTTTAGGTTGAAAGGTATGTGCACCTCTGAGCCTGCCCAGGGAAATCACCTTCAGGGTTTCTCAGAAGTTTTCTTGTTCTTGCTCCCAAAGAGCTCTTACAACTTCAGTTAGTTCACTAAAGAACCTCATGGAGCCATTTAGAGAACTCATTAAAAAGACACAGCTGGAAAATTGCCTCAGGTATTTTGGCAAAGATGAAAAAAAAACTTTTTAATTGATCTCGAAGGAATAGAAACTACTTCAGGATCTAAAAAATAAGTGTCAGGAAAAGTCTCATTGTGGAGTTCATTAAACCTTGCCTCTATTAATTACAGAGCAGTGCTCTCTGCAGGCAAATGCTCAAGAGACCATGGGGCACAATGCTTTTTGAGAAAATGTTCTGGTTGCTACACTGTGGGACTCCAGAGTTAAGGTTGAGAGGAATGTGGACACACACTCCTTGGAGAATGGATTTCCAAGCATCTTATCAATGGATTGAGCGCCTTTTCCTAGTCACACATTTAAATAAAATAATAAACCAAATAACCGCCAATGTATTCCAGGCACAGTACTAAGATATTTATATGAATTATTGTAATCATCAAAATAATTTTTACAAGTGAATATTTATTGCCCTTTTATTTATAAAAGGAGAAGCAAGTTCAGTCAAGTTAAATAATTCATCCAAGGTCATATAAGTGTGAGGTCCAAAATTTCAAAGTGATTCCAAAGCCTTTTCTATTTTTCTGCTGAAGAGTCTAGCATGAACTCAAGTGTAGTCTCCCTACACCAAATCATAGTCCCCAGTTCAGCCACTCAAACAACCACCCTGTATATTTTTTCCTTGGCAATAGCAAGAACATAAAGATGATGAGAAAGGATATAAGCTTAAACTTCCTCAAAGTAACATTATTCCAATTTTAACATTTCCTGCTACTAGCACACCTGTCCCAGTTGCTGTTAACCCCAGATCTGATTCCATCATCTCCTTGCCACATGGTCCATTTAAAAACCTTTGTAGATCCACTAATACAATTGAATATTTCTCAATAGATAGATACCAAACTGATGCCAAATTATTCAACGCTCTCAGTTTTTCTGTAAGACGTAACTAAGGCCCAAGGCATGGAGGAATGCTTGGGGTTAATAAGTTACAGTGTTTGTTATAATGTTTGTTACAATGTTACAATGTTTGTCTGGGTCCTCCAAGAGCTGATGCCATGGCATGATTGGATCCATGGTATTCACTGCAGAAACACTGTAAGAGAAAATGAGGAGTGATCTAGGGAAGGTTTGGAGAGCCATTTAATCCAGGTCTGATTCCTGGGAAGGAGAGAGAGAGAGAAGAAAGGGAGGGACATATATACATGCACAAAGCTATGTGTAGGGTATGGGAACCAGAAGGGAAAGAACAAGATGCCAGGATATCACAGGGTCTTGGGTTGGTAATAAAACTACTTTACAAACTCTAGGCCTAAAGAAGAGGAGATTGCTGTTACTAGAACCTGGAGACAAAGAGGAATGTGTAAAAAGGGTGGCTGATAGAAGTGGGAATCTTAAGTCAATTGACCAGTCCATGCTAGTCCTGTAGGAAATGAATAAATACTAGACCTCATTCTCCTCCCTTTCTCCAGTCTCCTATCTTAGTTTCAAATGAGCCAAACCCAGTAAGAAGCCAGAGGGCAGTAAAGCCCTATGGTGTAGTATATACATATCAGTCTTACCTGGCGCAGAGAATGACAGAGAAAGGTGAAGCATGGATATGGAAGGGGCATAGGTAAGATGTCCACACATAACTTGATTTGTATGTTCATCATAAATGGCCATGATTATAGACTCCATAAATTTTAGACTCCATAAATCAGAAATCTCAAAGAATTAGTAATAAAAAGTACAGGATTTAATAGTGAAAAGAGGAAGAGAAAGTTCTTTAGAAAAGATTGTCAACTAATAATTATAAAAAGTAATTACAGAATTAAAAGAACATTATTTTGTAGCCAACTTAATAATTGATTCAGGCAGCCAATGAATTCTAAAATAATTGGCTGAAAATATTATTAGGAAACAGAATCCTTATATAGTCTCCAAGATTCATGATGTAGAATACTAATTAATTTCAATGGAGGAAATGTTCCTTTACAATGGAGAAATCTGGTGGAAATCACCTAACCAGATAACCAAACTTAACATTATCAATAATGGGATAGATTGACATCATGTGCCTCATGATACAACACATTGGGAAGAATAAAACCTCATCTATGTAGACTTCCTCCCCAAAAAGTTTCATTTGGATGTAGATATGTTGAATCAGGACATTCTACAACTAACTGGACTCTTTAGAAATATCAATGACATGAAATGAAAGACAAAGGGAGAGGGAACACTTAGAGATTAAATGAGGCTGAGGAAATAAGAAAGTAAATACAACGCATGATCTTTATTGGATCTCCAATTGAAAGAAAAAACAAAGGGCCATTAATATGTAATATTATTATACCAATGTTAAATTTTGTGAGTGTGATAATGGTATTTTGTTTAGTATTTGTTTTTAGGAGATTTATGCTAAATTATTCAGGAGTGAATGGGTGTTTGTGTACATATAATCTACTAAAGTTCATTCATACTGTCTAAAACATACTTTTAAATGATTCAGTCAAAATATATATTTGTGAAGTTCTTTATAGATCCTGGATATCAACCTTTTGTCTGTACTGTCATTTGCAAATATCTTCTCCCATTCCGTGGGTTGCCTCTTTGTTTTGTTGACTGTCTCCTTTGCTGTGCAGAAGCTTTTGATCTTGATGAAGTCCCAAAAGTTCATTTTTGCTTTTGTTTCCTTTGCCTTTGGTGACATATCTTGAAAG